>PISX010017655.1:0-42790 GCA_004024625.1 Mellivora capensis | reverse complement strand
TAAGTCAAGCAGAGAGAGTCAATTACCATATGGTTTCACTTATTTGCGGAGCATAACAAATAACACGGAGGACATGGGGAGATGGCGAGGAGAAGGGTATTGAGGGAAATTGAGGGGGAGATGAACCATGAGAGACTATGGACTCTGAAAAACAACCTGAGGGTTTTGAAGGGGCGGGGGGTGGGAGGTTGGGGGAGCCTGGTGGTGGGTGTTATGGAGGGTACGCATTGCATGGAGCACTGGGTGTGGTGTAAACTTGTGATCTCTGTCTGTGAAAAAAATAAAAATATTTTTTAAAAAAATGTTCCACACCCCATGTCATTAGGTAAATGCAAATCAAAGCAATGAACTATCACTACTCATCTATTCAAATGGCCAAAATTTAGAATGCCACACCTATTGTTTGAGAGAATATGAGTAACAGGAATTCTCGTTCATTGCCACTGAGAGTTCAAGACGGCATGTTTACTTGGAAGACCATTTGACAATTTTCTTACAAAACTAAACGTATTCCTACTATATGATCCTGTAATAGTACTTTTTTGTGTCTACTCAAATGAACCCAGATCTTATGTTTACACAGAAACCCACATGTGAGTGTTTATGCCAGCTTTTTTCATTATTGCCAAAACTTGGGAACAACCAAAATGTTCCTCGGTAGATGGATGCATGTATAAACTGGTACATCCAGCAAGTGGATTATTATCCAGGGCAAAAAGTGATCTATGAAGACATGGAAGATATAGAGGAAATGGAAACCCCTGTTATTTGAAAAAAAAAAAAAAAGCCAACCTGAATAGGCTATATACTGTAGGAGTGCAAGTACATGGTTTCTGGAAAAGGCAAAACTGGGAAGCAGGAAAAATTCAGTGGTTATCAGGGATTGGAGGCAACGCATAGGACGAACAGGAGGAGTGCGGAGAATTTTTAACACAGTGAAAGTACTCTTCATGATACCGAAATGATGGATATACATTGTTGTGTGTTTGTGCCAACTCATAAAACTTAAAAATACTGAGGGGATCCTAGTGTAAACTGTGGACTTGGGGTGCTAATGTGTGTGGGGTGTAGACTCATTGATTGTAACAAATGTACCACTCTGCTGTAGAATTTGGGTAGTGGGGGAAGCTGTGTGTATGTGGGTGTAGGGGACATGTGGGAAATACTGTACTTCCTGTTCAACTTTCCTGGGAAACTAAAACTGCTCTAAAAAAGAACGTATATGCAGCCAGAGTCACCTTCAAATAGTAATATACCATTGATGAGCCCCTAGTAGGGGAGCTTGTAAGGGTGTAAACACTCCTCTTGAGTATGTGACCTCCAGGGTTTCTGTATTCTCGAGGTCACCTTCATTCACTATTTAGCAATGTGTTGAAGTTCTCCGTTTATTTCTTCTTACCTGTTGCGTGGCATCTGTTGTCTTGTTCTTATGCTGTTTGTAGGTGAATGGGTGATGGCATCCTCTTTGTCCTTGGTGGAGGCATGCGTTTTCTTAGATTTATGGCTACTTGGCCAGCTTGTGACCTCAGGTATGGAGGGTTCAAGAAAAAGTTATGCTTTTGTAGTTTACATGATTTTTCTTCAGGAAAGAACAGTACTTTTTCCAGCTTTCCATCTCTTACACAAAAGTAGAAATAATGGTCAGTGTTACTGAGAAATGTAGGAATTTAGAATTAGGGGGTTATTAAGTATGTATTTTTTGAACTTACTGCAAAAGTAAAATTTTTATTGTAGAAATTATCAAAACCTCCACAAATAGTTGTAATAGTAACCTATACAATAAATGACAAATTCATGATACTTTTTTTATTTAAGGTTTTATTTATTTATTTGTCAGAGAGAGAGAGCACAGGCAGACAGAGTGGCAGGCAGAGGCAGAGGGAGAAGCAGACTCCCTGCTGAGCAAGGAGCCCGATGTGGGACTCGATCCCAGGATGCTGGGATCATGACCTGAGCTGAAGGCAGCCGCTTAACCAACTGAGCCACCCAGGCATCTACATGGTACTCTTTCTGACAAGATTGCTCAGCCTCTGCGGTGTATATTTCATATATCTGTAACTCAGAATTTTCTGTTTCCCATTGGCTCTAGTGACTTGTATCTAGTGACTTCATACAGTTTGTGGGCTGCTGCCATCAACATGTGACTGGCAGGAGTAGAGCATCAAGTAATTTTCTTTTCACCACCTAGACAGGAGGAAAAACCTGTTCCTGTGGTATCCTCTCAACATGTACTTTGTGAGCACCTTTAAGGCTTTCCACGAATATGTTAAATATCTTGGCTTTGAAAAGAGGAAAAGGGTTATTGCTGGCCATCTTCGGTATTTGACCATGTGTTAAAGAGAGCATTCTGTTGACCGATAGATCTCACATACTGCTAAATGAGTCTGTACAGATGGTAGAAATACAAAGAAGGGGGTTAGCATTTGTCTTACTTGAATATAACAAATGTCGATAGTACTTATTTTAAAATTACATTGTCTAAGAAATATGCGATGTTAAGTAGTGTATCAGAATAGAAAATTTAAGCTGAGAGACCATTCTGGTCAATTTGGGACTACGTACATTGGGTGGTTCTATTTTCTTATCCATTGCCTTAACAACCCATTATAATTAGAACTTTGGGATACCTAGTACAGCAAAACAGCCCTGGCAATGGGTGCTAAATGCCATACTGATATTTGTGGCCTTGATGCAGTCTTTCTCACCTGGATATGTTTGTTCTAAAACATAAATCTATCAGATGTCTGAAACTTCTCTGATTTGATCCCACCTTTTTCCTAAAGGTATGCCTCTCTCCAGTTTTAATCAGTCTGTAGAATGAGATCAGAGATCATTTCCTTTGCAAGGCTTCTCTAATGCCTTCACACAGGATTAAGCATTTTATCTCCACGTCTACTTGTAGATATTCTAGTGTTGCATCTATCATAGTCTTTAGCAAAATATTTGTTACAGATCAGCTTCCTCTTTAAGTTTTGAGTTCTTGGGGTGCCTGGTGGCTTAGTCAGTTAAGCGACTGCCTTCAGCTCAAGTATGATCTTAGGGTCCTGGGATTGAGCTGAGCTGCTCATCAGCCTCCCTGCTCAGCAGAGGCTACTTACTTCTCCCTCTGCCCCTCCCCACCGCTTGTGATTTCTCTCTCTCTCTCTTTCTCAAATAAATACAATCTTTAAAAAAGATCGAAAAAAAAAAAAAAGATTTGGTTTCCTTGGGGATCTAATAGACCTTTCATTTATCTTTAAATGCTTCTCCTGAATATAAAGCTTGGACATGATTGGCATCAGTATTGTTCAGCTGAATTGTTTGGATCATTTTAATAGTTTTGTTTAAAATGCTTTAAAAAAGTTGCTTGTACTTTACTAAATCTACGAGAGACCTTTCCATTTTCTTTTTTAAGATTTATTTATTTGGGGGCGCCTGGGTGGCTCAGTGGGTTAAAGCCTCTGTCTTCGGCTCAGGTCATGATGCCAGGGTCCTGGGATCGAGCCCCGCGTAGGGCTCTCTGCTCAGCAGGGAGCCTGCCTCCCTTCCTGTCTCTCTGCCTGCCTCTCTGCCTACTTGTGATCTCTGTCAAATAAATAAATAAAATCTTAAAAAAAAAAGATTTATTTATTTGAATGGGAGAGGAAGGGAGCATGTGCGTAAGCAGGGAGAGGGCCACAGGGAGCAGATCTCAAGCTGACTCCCAGCTGAGCATGGAGCCCAATGGGGGGCTCGATTTCATGACCCTGAGATCATGACCTGAGCAGAAACCAAGACGCTAAACTGTCACCCAGATGCCCCAGGCCTTTCTATTTTTGTCTAATAATAATAATACTGAACTGTTTTCATGTTCAGAATCAAAATATAAATTTATAAAACATGTATTATCATGTAAAATATTAAAGTGAACAAAAGCTGTGACTTGTGAATATCTTAATATAAAAATAGCATAGGGTTGAGTTCGATGGATACATTTATTTGTCAGATAATATCCTGATATAAAAAAATTTCGGCCATACTTGCAGGCTTTTTAGAAACATGTTGGGAAAGGTAGCTTATAATCAAAAAAAGTATTCTGTTTATTTGGCCCCTGAAACTATTGAGTATCAAGTTGAAAACTTAAGTTTCAAGTTCAAAACTTAAGGTTGCAACTTGCCTACTTCCTATATCTTTTGACATTTCAGGCATAGAGACAATTATTATGGAACTTGATGAATCAATAGTATCAGAGTTTGTGAGTTCTCTAGGCTTTTCCTTTTTTATATTGATATGAATAGAAGTTTTGCTTAAAAATGTATTTAAACTTTTTTTTTTCCTACCCAGTGTAGTGACTATGACTTGGAATTTGGAACTGAGTGTTTGCAGTTGGCTCTAAAATATGGTCACATTAATGCCAAACTTGTGGAAGGATCACCTGACCTCTGGAAGGTAAGGAAGTTGGCATTTTACTTTGGATTTTGGCTATGTTTGTATGTAATTCCTAAGATACATTCTACAAGCATAAATACTTTCCAGGTGCTTAAGAAAATAAAGAAGTGTATAAAAATGCTTGGTTTCATACTGAACCAGTATTTTGAGGTATAAGGATATATATGTATGTATACTTTAAAGGCATTGAGTTTTACTGGGTTTCCTGAGAATCAAAGTATGTGTCATTTCTATTTCTTGGTTTGCAGAAAATATACTTTGAGATAATTTATTCAAACAGATTACATTTTAGCTGATAAAATGGTTTTATTCTTTTTTTTTTCTCTTCTCTCTATATATGCTTATGTTCAGTTTCCTTAAATTCCATTGGATTGAGGATGCAACTCAGCTTTTCACAGTAGCAACCTTTCCTTCTAGGCCCTGGGGAGGTGGTAGCTCCAACTTAAGTGGGTTCAGGAAATATCTGCAGAGTCTTGCCTTAGTAGGGTGGGTGACTGGACCCAGTTGGTGGCCCCAGTAAGGTGTTAGACTCTTGAATGTAAGAAGGATTGACTCTTGATGACAAACTTTTGTTTTCGAGGGAATGAAGTGATTGTAGCACTATTCTACTAAAATGTCCAGTGGAGGCTGGAGTGTTTCACAGTGTGGCTTTCCTTTGTTCTGAAGGTAGAAATGTGTTGAACAGTATATTCTGAAATAGGGTAGGATATTTTTATTCTTTGAAGTATTGCTGCTTTTGAAGTAAGGAGTGAAATCTTTATAATGCTTCCGCCAAAATCTGATAAGTTAAGATTCATCCTAACTCTAAGATGATACGAGTCCAAAAACATATTTCCTCATTGACTTAAAAACAAAACAGAAAGCCCTATAAGTTTATTAGGTATTCGATACAGTAACATGATGGGCCTTGCTGTATGCTAAGATTGTCTCATACATACTTAAAATGTTCTGAAATTACAAAATACTGGTATGCCTGGATTATTGCCTGGTAGAGAAGATTCATGCAGTATTATTATTCTTTTAAGGGTAACCAAATGTCTTCATCCCAGCAGGTAAACATTTTATTCACTTTGTGTTTCCTTTTTTATCTATGGCTCAGATGATAGTAAACATATTGTGAGGACTACAGTGTTTATCAATTAGGTGTTTTGTTACAGATCCTGACTTGCATCTCTGTACAACCCCTTCTGACTGTGTGCTAGTCTTACCTAGCAGACAACAGGAGAGGGAAGTGGAAACTCTCAGGCAAGTTTTATTGCTACTTACATGTTCATTCAGTACTTCATGGCCTCATTTTTGATGTCTTTTTTTTTCTTTTTTCAGCGTAACAGAATTCATAGTTTTTGCACCACACCCGGTGCTCCATGCAATGCGTGCCCTCCATAATACCCACCACCTGGCTCCCCCAACCTCCCACCCCCGGCCCCTTCAAAACCCTCAGGTTGTTTTTCAGAGTCCATAGTCTCTCATGGTTTGTCTCCCCCTCCAATTTCCCTCAACTCCCTTCTCCTCTCCATCTCCCCATGTCCTCCGTGTTATTTCTTATGCTTCGCAAACAAGTGAAACCATATGATAATTGACTCTCTCTGCTTGACTTAATTCACTCAGCATAATCTCTTCCAGTCCCGTTCATGTTGCTACAAAAGTTGGGTATTCGTCCTTTCTGATGGAGGCATAATACTCCATAGTGTATATGGACCACATCTTCCTTATCCATTTGTCCGTTGAAGGGCATCTTGGTTCTTTCCACAGTTTGGCGACCGTGGCCATTGCTGCTATGAACATTGGGGTACAGATGGCCCTTCTTGACACTACATCTGTATCTTTGGGGTAAATACCCAGTAGTGCAATTGCAGGGTCATAGGGAAGGTCTATTTTTGATTTCTTGAGGAATCTCCACACTGTTTTCCAAAGTGGCTGCACCAACTTGCATTCCCACCAACGGTGTAAGAGGGTTCCTCTTTCTCCACATCCACTCCAACGCACGTTGTTTCCTGTCTTGTTAATTTTGGCCATTCTAACTGGTGTAAGGTGGTATCTCAATGTAGTTTCGATTTGAATCTCCCTGTTGGCTAGTGATGATGAACACATTTTCATGTGTCTGATAACCATTTGTATGTCTTCATTGGAGTGTCTGTTCATGTCTTCTGCCCATTTTTTGACACGATTATCTGTTTTGTGTGTGTTGAGTCTGAGTGGTTCTTTATAGATCCTGGATATCAGCCTTTTGTCTGTAGTGTCATTTGCAAATACTTCTCCCATTCCGTGGGTTGCCTCTTTGTTTTGTTGACTGTTTGCTTTGCTGTGCAGAAGCTTTTGGTCTTGATGAAGTCCCAAAAGTTCATTTTTGCTTTTGTTTCCTTTGCCTTTGGAGACATATCTTGAAAGAAGTTGCTGTGGCTGATATCAAAGAGGTTACTGCCTATGTTCTCCTTTAGGATTCTGATGGATTCCTGTCTTACATTGAGGTCCTTTATCCATTTTGAGTTTATCTTTGTGTACGGTGTAAGAGAATGGTCGAGTTTCATTCTTCTACATATAGCTGTCCAATTTTCCCAGCACCATTTATTGGAGAGACTGTCTTTCTTCCACTGTATATTTTTTCCTGCTTTGTCGAAGATGATTTGACCATAGAATTGAGGGTCCATATCTGGGCTCTCTACTCTGTTCCATTGGTCTGTGTGTCTGTTTTTATGCCAGTACCATGCTGTCTTGGTGATCACAGCTTTGTAGTAAAGCTTGAAATCAGTAACGTGATGCCACCAGTTTTATTTTTGTTTTTCAACATTTCCTTAGCGATTCGGGGTCTCTTTTGATTCCATACAAATTTTAGGATTATTTGCTCCAGCTCTTTGAAAAATACCGGTGGAATTTTGATCGGAATGGCATTAAAAGTATAGATTGCTCTAGGTAGTATAGACATTTTAACCATGTTTATTCTTCTGATCCATGAGCATGGAATGGTCTTCCATCTCTTTGTGTCTTCTTCAATTTCTTTCATGAGTGTTCTGTAGTTCCTCGAGTACAGATTCCATTTCATGGGCACCAACTGTCTGTGCTCTAAGGCAAGGCGTTGGTTTTCCCAGGGTGCCTCTTCCTCACTCTGGTAAGTCACTTCATCATGCCGTTGTGGGCTGAATAGTGTCCCCTTGGAAGGAATGTTCAAGTTCTAACTCTGGCACTTGGGAGTGAGGCCTTATTTGAAAAGTGTCTTTACAGATCTGATCGAGTTCAGTTGAGGTCATATTGACATGGAGTAGGCCCTTGCAGTGGCTTCTTTGGTGCCTGGAGGAAACCTTAACTGCTTTAAATCACCGTGCAGGGTAGAGGACATCCCCCACTCCCCATGACAAAGACTATTCAATCACAGAAGAGAACAGGACTGATTTCTGGGATAGGAATTGGCGCTCATGCTTTCCCTGAGGGGTGGTGCTTTGCCAGACATTAGTGAACATACTGTTATTTGACAAAATTTCATCCAGTGGACATAAAAACTTCCATTCCTTTCATTTATAATTGTACCGTATTTTGTCCCAATATGCTTACATACTTGCCCACTTTCTACACTATATGGAACTAATTGAACAAGCCTTTTGTTTCTAAATGTTACAACTATCCTTAAGGCATAAAAGATTTATAACCAGGTATTGAAGAAATTAAACTGTGTTCATTGTCTTAAAATACTTGTTTAGGAGGAGTTTCTGAAGTGTTTGAGTCATCACATATTATTGAAATAACTGACTTTTCAGGAATCCTTTTGATGGGAACTTTTTTTTTTTTTTTTTTAAAGATCCAAGTGTCATGGCATCGTTGTTTAAAAACAAAAACAGGACGCCTGGTTGGCTAATTCGGTTAAGTGTCTGCCCTCTGCTCATGTCATGATCTCAAGTTCTTGGGATGGAGCCCTACATCAGGCTCCCTGCTTGGCTGGAAGTCTGCCTCTCCCTCTCCTTCTGCCTGCCACTCTTCCTGTTTGTGCTTGCTTGTGTGCATGTGCTCTCACTCTGACAAATAAATAAATAAAATTTAAAAATAAAAATAAAAAACTCCCAAATAGTCTCACTTTTTTAAATCTCAAGAATACAGTATGGTAACATTCTTTCTTTTTAGAGATTTTTCATCCAGTCTAGAGGAAAGAAATATTTTCTAAATAGACCTAATGGATGAAATGGAAATAAATAAAATAGATACTTTCCCAAATATAAATCTGTATCTAATAAACATGCTCTATTTTTTTAAAATTTAGGATTTTCTGACTTCTAATTATTGGAGCTACATACTCATTTGCTTACAAGTTAAAAGACAGGAAAGATGGGGACTAAGTGTTGTGCGATTCATATATCGTGGTAGCCAACTGAACAAGGCTCTGAAAAGTCTGAAGTTACTATATTGTAACCACAGAGTGACCCAGGTAGGTGGGATAGTGTCCTCTGGAACCCACCTTGAGGCAGCTGAGGGAGGCCTGGCCTCAGAGACAGAAAACTCGCTCTGGCCCCGAGTTCCAAGTTTCTCTTACATTGAATATACTTTTCTTTTAGTTGCACACTTGACTCAGATGAAATACTGCAGAGAAGCACAAAGAGACAAAAAGTGCGTTTAACTAGGAGACAGGCAGATGGGGGCCCTGAGCCCTGGTCTTTCTGTGGCTCCTGAGCCTGTACTGGGCAATGTGACTCTAAGTGAATCCGAGGATTGAGGGCTTTCTTCTGTCACTAAAGAGTTGATTTTTTTTTTTTTTAAAGTAACTAATTTTCGTAATGTATTGTGCAAGGTCCAAGGAAAACTACAGATCATACTGACAGAAGGAAATCAACTTCAAAACTGATTTAATTAACTTTTGAAAATTAAAAAAATAAGGAAAGGGCAACCCATATTACTGTAAAAGTTTGACAGAAAAAGTGGCAACTCCTCAGTTCAGAATTGCAACATTTTCCAGTACTGTTCCCTTTGAAGTGCATTAACTGTTTCAATTAGGAAAAAAATAAAGCTATTTTTAAACATTGTACTTTACCAGCTTGTGAGAAACATTTTGTACTTCATTTTTGTTAAATCAGTGTTTGGTGAGAAGTGGAGTTGAAGTATTAAATAAGGCTCTATGTAGAAGACATTAGTAAACAATAAAAAGACTTTATGTATAGTATGTATCCATAGCCTACAAGAAAAAGTAGACAAAAGAAAATTTAGGATGGCTTCCTGTTTATACAGTTAATGATTTAATAACAGTGGAGAAAGGATCTTTAGGTGATGTAAGTATGTATCTTAAGTAAGATTGATTGCAATGCAAAACTGTTAAGTCTTGCAGGAATACTAGAAAAGGAAGTTTAGGATTTGAGACCAATTTTTCTTTAACTTAAAAAAATTCATCATTAAGATATCTTTGAAAAAAAAGCAGAAGGAACTTTCACAGTTTCTCCATATTGTGATTTTGAATGCAGTTTTATTCCTCAGAGCAGAAGGAACACAAAATGAATAATGGTAATTAGGCCTCTTCCTATTTCAGTTCTGAGTTTACCTTATACAGCAGAAAATTATTAAAGAAAAACACTATTTTCTTATTTGAATTACAAATACTGAAGCCTGATTTCAGTGATCTAGTTAACTTTCGGTTTTTGAGAAAACAGAAGAAAAACTTAACCTGATAGAATTTTTATAAGATAATTTTTCTACCACAATATTATTTCCACAGATTAAGGAATTTTGTTTATTCTTTTCATTGCTCTATCCTCAAAACTTAGAACAGGACCTAGAACAGAGTAGTTATTTGATAAATTTGGTTGAATGAATGAATGAGATCAGTATATTGTTTAATTGGGTGTAGTACAGAGCATGGACCTTTAAATGTCTGTTTTCTATTTTCTATCCAGATACTGGAATTACATTGTGGATCAGTAACTATAGTACCAGTTTTGGTTCGCATGTGCTTGTTTTGCCAATAATATAACAAAGTCATATGTGACTTCAATAGATTAACTGAAGGCTACAGCAGTTTTCTACCTAACTATCTTGTTAAAAATTTTTAGAGTGCAGGGAGGGGAGGGGTAGAGGGAGAGAGAGAGAGAGAGTGAGTCAGTCTCAAGCAGACTCTGTGCTGAGGGCAGAGCCCGATGGGGGTTTGGGGGGGGGCGACTCGATGTCATGATTCTGATGTGAAGACCTTAGCTGAAACCAAGAGTCACACGCTTAACTGATTGAGCCACCCAGGTGCCCCAGTTTTCTATCTGTGTTACATGTTAGCTGTTACTTGAATTGTGGACTATAGGGTTATGTTTTCCACTAGGATTTATCGGCCAGGATAAAGGTATAGCAGGGGAATCTAGTTTGGGTAGAAGTGCCTTGAGCAACCTGAACCGAACAAAGTTTTTGTACGAGACTAGTTATGAGATAAATTGAGGGGAAAAGAGTACATGAATTATAGGCACAGACATGTACTCACTTGGTAAGTACTTTCCAAAGTGGGCTTTTAGACCACTTACATCATAGTAGTGTAGTATCTTCTAGGTTTTCCAGTTCTGATGTAAGAACTAATACTGCATTGCCAAAAACCTGACATATTCTGTGCTTGAGCTCATGGGATATGTTCTGGGAAATCTCTGCCCTAGGACTATGGCAGGTTACAGTTAGAAGGAGGATGTATGATCTTCACGAAAGATAATGATTGCTCTTAGGTACATGAAGGCACACTTTAGTCTCTGTCAGATCCACGTATTAATAAAAAACATGAAAGATGAACCTTATCTACATAAAGATACCTACCTCCTTCAATTCAGAATGAAGTCCCTCTTGATGTGAATTAATCTTTGAGGATTATCTCATTTCAACTAAAAATGCGATTTAGTGATTTTTTGTTATACATACTTTTTCTTCCTTCCTTACAATATACACCTTGACTATTAAACAGTAATAACCAGTAGTGCTAGTACTCTTATTTAAACACTACCACATTATCTTTGAAATAATACTTATATTAATAAGATTTTGGTAACCACTGCCACATAATATCTCAATTTAAAGATCCAAAAACCAATACTCAGCAATTTGCAGAAATTGAATGTATTTTCCTGAACTTGCTATTGTTATAATTTAGAAATTGTCAGTAGTATGTGTTTATAGTTTCTCCAAAATAAATCGTTTCCTTTGGGGCATAATTTTATTGCTCTCACATTCCTTCCTGCTCTGTTAAGTCTAATGAGGTTTGTTTGTCCTTTAGGTGACCTACAAACGAGATCTGTATGCAGCTGAATCGATTATTAAGGGTATGTTTGGCCTTGTGACTGTTAGTTCCTGTGTTTCCAAAATGTAAGCTCGTTCAGAATTTCTCATGACATTTTAAATCCCAGAATTCTCAGAAGTATAAATGCCTGTAGGCCACAGAGGTCTGTGATTTGTTTTTTTGGAAAATAATTACATTTTATGTTTCCTGCTTGTGAAATATCACTTAGTTATGTCATATTGGCTTTAATTTTTATAAAGGAAATACTTAATTTATGAAAAGTATGGGACATTGACACTATTAGAAATAAAAAATGATTTTAATAAATTTAAGATACTTATTTTTACTAAGAGGCCAGGTTGTCCCCTTTCCCTGCTTCCCATAATACCACCCTATCAATACGCGATGTAGCATCTTTCATATGAAAGTATTTTTTCCCTCAAATACAGAAATAAGACTAGATGATATGTTAAATTCCTTTTCAATCTTGACAATGACTGCAATTTTATTTTGCAGTTTGGATACTGCATATGTAATAACCCCTTAATCCATCTCTAGGCCTCACAGCAACACAGAGGTAGTTTATGTAATAACAAGTATTTGTTGTTGTGCTTAACACTGTACAGGGAATGTAATGATGATGCACAGGGGACATTGATTCTCTACCTTTGCAGCCTCCTTCTTTTCAGTCAGGGTTTCTGAACCCCAGTACCCTCAGTATGTTAGTCCAGGTAATTCTTCGTTGCAGAGACTGTTTCGTCTATTGTAGGTTATCGAGCAGCGTGCCTGGCCCGTATTCACCAGATGCAAGAAGTGCTCTTTCCTCCCTCCTTCCCTCTGTTCTCCCTGATGTGACATCAGAAACGTGTCCTGACAGAAACACTGTTAAAACTTGTGGTCCTGGCACAAATGACAGTGTCAATCCTGAAGCAAGTGTGGGGGCTTCACAATCTGATACTGGCGCCCCCAAAATAGATGAAGAATAGATCTGTGTGCTCAGGCTTTGACTGAGAGGTGAACTTGGCATTCAGACTTGGAAGTTGGAAAAAATGTTGAGTCTGAACTCTGAGTGCATCAATTTGTTAAATAGGTTTTCCCCCAGATTTTGAATAATCAATTGGCTTCATATTTTCAGAGCTGAAATCTTTATGCTGGTCATGACATTGTATATTTGTGGCCTATCCTCAAGGTTTTTGTCCTTCAAGAATTTGTATTGCAAACCATTAATGTACCATAATTTATACGTCTGTGTATCTATGTATGTAAACAGATCATCTATAGCTATAAATCAAAATGTTGACATGTATTTACACATCAGCCAGGCATTGTATAAACATGACTGTGGAGAAGCTGGCTAAAGCTATGACGTGGTTATGTTCTTAGCAGAAGCAAATAGAAAATATGTCTGGTTTCCACATATAGTCATACCTTTGTTACCTAAGTACAATGGACGTGACCTACTTTGTGAGTTGTTGGTCAGTGCCCCTACTGAGGAATATGCACATGATATTTGCCTACAATTTATCAGAGCGGGCTTTTTATAACGTAAAAACCTACACTTTAAGTGTACTTAAAATGACTGTAGTTTTGAAAATTGTATACAGAGAGAAACTGTTTTTCTTCTGTAACATGTTTCAGTGTGCTGTTTTTAAGTATTTAAGAAGTGTTCTTTTATTCTTGGGGAAAGTAATCTGACTGGATATGAATGACTGATCATTCATCTCCAAAAATTTCCTCATGCTCTAGGGTTTGCATATCTAATAACTTTCCAGGAGATTATGATGTTGATCATATACTTGGAGGGCCACTCCTCTGGGACCTTCCCACTCTCACTGTGGGTCTCTGAATCAGCAGCATGGTGATGACCTGAGAATCTGAATGCAGGATGTTTGGCCCCACCATATAAAGTCAGAATATGCATATTCTGATATGCATATTATCAGTTATCAGAGTTAGAGCAAAAACTCTGGCTGAGTAGTTTGCACGATAAATTTTGGAAACATTCCTCTAGGCTGCTCTTCAGTCTTTCATAGATCATTTCTTTTAGATAATATTTTTATTGCATTTAGAGCTCTAACTGTGCTTTATCAGCTCCAAATGCTTGTTTGCTTACCTGGGATTGCTACTTCCCTCTGTGATTTGCACTAATGCTATCTCAGATGGGAGAATCAACACTAGGCATAGACAAATGAACACCCTTGGATTTTTTAAAAATAAAATTACAAAGTCAAATATATTTAGTAGATTATCTGAGCTAGGTATTCACCACTTTGCCTGTTCCTACTAAATGTTCAAAGTATTTTTCTAGGCACTACTATATACAATATATATATACATATATATATACACAATAAATACATAGTATTTATTGGTACTTACTTTGTGTCAGACATTGAAGCATGTTATATGTATCAGCTAATGCTTCTTCAAGTACTTAATGATGTAGGTCATGTCAGCATGTCCATATGATAGGATAATCGGGGGTTCTAAGCAATTACTGCTTTATGAAGGATAGAAAATACATTCTTAACTCCCAAGTTTCTGTCTTTGGTAGTTTATCTCTTTTTATAGCTATTACCTCTTTTTTTCCTTAAGCAAAGATTTTTCATATTGCCTTCTCTGAAATCTTTGAACTATGTATGTTTTGAAATTTGGGATATTTATATTTTCAGAAGTTAATGCAGTATATAACATGTTAAGTCACATCAATAGTTGGATTAAGGACCATGCAACATAAGAAAACTATCATGCATGAACGTTCACATTCAGGACAGGAATAAAGACTATAGAGCCTCTAGCCCAAGTTCAAGTCTGATTTTACCATCAAATTTATATATGAAAATAACTATTACATTTTCTATTTAAAGACAGTTCTTGGATTTTAGTATTGCTCATAACTTAGTATAAGCCTCTTTTAGACTGATTCAGTGAAGGTGAGAGGATGTCTTGTTTTTCTTTTTCTTTTGTTTTTTGTAGTGTTTAACACTGGGTTTAATTGAATGTAGTATATTGTAGGGTACAGCTACATTTTTCCCCCTTAGACTCAAAAAAAATTTATGGGGATAGGTGGCTCTTTTCTCCCACCACACCACTTGACCTGCTCCTAAGAGATGCAAATTGTGAACCAGTGTATCCGTCGCTATTATTATATATCTGTTTTTCCTCAAAGATGATATAAATTAGGTGTAAATACTTTTGTCAAAGTTCAAACCCAGGATTTGGAGCACATGGCTTTCATGCCAGCTGTTTTAAATAGGTTACCATTATCTTTTTACTATAATGTTGTAACAGATGTAATACTACTCTCATTTTGAAGCTGGGTAAACTGTGGTTTAGATGCATTATTTTTCTCTTGATCATACAGTAAGAGCAAGATGCACAATTTAGGCCCAGGTTTGTCTTGTCTTTAAGCCTGACCTCACTCTAGGGCATGGCTGCTTGGCATCTCTGAGTCATAAGCTACTCAAGCTGGCTGCTGTGCTGGATACTAGATTGGTTAGTGCTGTTTTGGTTAGTACAGCCAATGGCTTGTAGAATTCAGCCTACCCAGCTCTGATTCTGTTGCCTTACAACTCTCTGTACAGCTGGCCCGATGATGAGTGAGCACACAGTTGTGAGTGGACATATTTTCTTACACTGCTATGCTAAACACATGGTATAATCTCCTAGAGAATGTGGGAAAAACATAATACTGACATAGCAGATTTCTAGACATGCCTGAAGATCAGTAAAAATTAAAACTCAAAATCATAGATTCAGAATGACTGGTTGGTTGAGTTTTCTTCTTTGTTAATTTTGGTAGTTGAAGGCTTATGTGGCCATAGCAGTCTTCCTTTTCCAGGATGAAGCTTTTTTTAATCTGGTGATCTGAGTGGTTAGTATTCTGTAAGTGGTCCTTCCCGAGCTGCTTTTCACTTGAATGCCAATTATTGTGGGTCAACAAATTACATTCCGATGAAAGTATTTTCTCATCTAGATATTTCAAGGCTCTACAGAGCGTTTCCTTGATAAATATCATGTCATGCGGGTGCATTTTGTTCTCCCAAATTTACTTGTCACTGGAACAGCATGTATGTTTTGATGAATCTTAGCATTTGTTTAAGTCCATATCTTTTGTTCAGTATGGGAATTTTGATGTAACTAACTTTAGGCAGGCTTTTGACTAAAATCTCCAAATTGTGCTATCCAGCAAGTGTCAAAATCTGCCTTCTGTTTTTGTGTTTGTAGATAAGTCTTATTTTGATGCTTTATTTTAGTATATTTATATGGATTTCCATCTATAGGGAAGTATTTGATAATAGGAAATGTGTATATAAGGTAGTCTTATATTTCACACAGTTGTCTGTATTGGAAAAGGTACAGTTAATCATAAATTTACTATGAGGTAAAACAAAGCATTGTTTTTTTTTAAAGTTTTTATTTAAATTCCATTTAACTAACTGTGTAGTATTAGTTTCAGGTGTACAATATAGTGATTCAACATTTCCATATATCATTTGGTGCTCATCACAAGTGTGCCGCTTAATTCGCATCACCTATTTCACCCATTCCCCTACCCCTCTGGTTACCCCTCTGGTAACCACAGTTCTCTATAATTAAAAGTCTGTTTCTTGGTTTGTCTGCATTTTTCTGCCTTTGTTCATTTGTTTTGGTTCTTAAATTCCACATATGAGTGAAATCATATGGTATTTGTCTTTCTCTGTCTTATTTCAATAGTATTATACTCTCTAGCTCTATCTCTGCTCTGCAAATGGCAAGATTTCATTCTTTTTATGCTGAATAACATTCTATTGTATATATACCACATCTCTATGTATTCATCAATGGATGGGCACTTGGACTTTTTCCATAGTTTGGCTATTGTAGATAATGCTGCTGTAAACATAGGTGTGCATATATCTTTTTGGATTAATGTTTTTGAACTCTTTGTGTAAATACCCAGTAGTACCATTGCTGAATCATAGGGTAGTTCAATTTTTACCTTTTGAAGAATCTCCATAACTGTTCTCCAGAGTGGTTGCACTAGTTTGCATTCCCACCAACAGGGCAAGGGGGGACGGTCTCTTTTTTCCATATCCTTGCTGACACTTGTTGTTTCTTGTGTTCTTGATTTTAGCCATTCTGACAGATGTGAGGTAGTAACTTATTGTGACTTTGATTTGCATTTCCCTCATGATGAGTGATATTGAGCACTTTTTCATGTGTCTGTTGACTGGCCATCTAGATGTCTTCCTTGGAGAACTGTATGTTCATATCTTTTGCCCATTTTTTAATTGGATTATGTATTTTGTGGGTGTTTAATAATTTCTTAATATATTTTGCCTACTAACTCTTGATCAGATATGTCATTTGCAAATACCTTCTTCCATTCCATAGATTGACTTTTAGTTTGGTAGATTGTTTTCTTCGCTGTAGAAGTTTTTTATCTTGATGAAGTCCCAGTAGTTTATTTTTGCTTTTGTTTCCCTCCCCTCAGGAGAACATGCCCAGAAAAATGTAGTGACAGCCAATGTCAGAGGTTAGTACCTGTGTCCTATTCTAGGATTTTTATGGTTTCAGATCTCACATTTATGTCTATGATCCATTTTAAATTTATTTTTGTGTACGGTGTAAGAAGGTGGCCCAGTTTCATTCTTTTGCCTGTTGTCCAGTTTTCCCAACATGATTTTTTGAAGAGACTGTCTTTTCCTCATTGGATAAGTCTTTTCTACTTTGCCGAAGATTAATTGACCAGGTACTCATGGGTTTATTTCTAGGTGTTCTGTTCTGTTGATGTGTGTGTCTCTCTTTTGTGTCACTACCATACTGCTTTGATGACTACAACTTTGTCATACAACCTAAGGTTTGGAATTGTGATCTTTGCTTTTCTTTTTCAAGATTGCTTTGGCTATTTGGGGTCTTTTGTGGTTCCATACACGTTTTAGGATTGTTTGTTCCAGCTCTGTAAAAATTGCTGTTGGTATTTTGATTGGGATTGCATTAAATATGTAGATGGCTGTGGATAATGTAGACATTTTAATAGTATTTGCTCTTCCAACTCATTAACATGGAATGTCATTCCACTTGTTTGTGTCATCTTGAATTTCTTTAATCAGTGTTTTACAGAGTACAGGTGTTTGACCTCTTTGGTTAGGTTTATTCCAAGGTGTCTTACTATTTTGGGTGGAATTACAAATTGGATTTTTAAAAAAATTTCTGCTGCTTCATTATTGGTGTATAGAAAAGCAGCAGAGTTTTGTACATGGATTTTGTATCCTGCATCTTTACTGAATTCATTTATTAGTTCTAGAAGTTTTTTTGTGGTTTTGGGGTTTTCCTACATATAGTACTATGTCATCTGCAAATTGTGAATGTTTTACTTCTTCCTTACCAATTTGGATTCCTTTTATTTCTTTTTGTTGTCTGATTTTTGTGGTTAGGACTTTCGGTGCTATGTTGAATAAAAACAGTGCGAGTGGACATCCTTGTCTTATTGCCCATGTTAGGGGAAAAGCTCAGTTTTTTACCATTAAGGATGATATTGGCTGTGGATTTTTCATAAATGGCTTTATTATGTTGAATTATATTTCCTCCAAGCATTTTTTTAGGGTTTTTATCATAAGTGATGTTGTAGTTTGTCAAATGCTTTTTCTGAATCTTTTGAAATGATCATAAGGTTCTTATCCTTTCTTCTACTGATGTGATGTATCACACTGATTTGTGAATATTTAACCACCTTTGCAACACAGTAATAAATACCACTTGATCATGGTGAATTATATTTTTAATGTATTGCTAGATTCTTTGCTAGCATTTTGTTGAGGATTTTTGTTTCTATGTTCATCAAGGATATTGGCCTATAGTTCTTTTTTTAGTGGTTTCTTTATCTGTATTGGTATCAAGATAATGCTGGCCTCATGGAATTGAATTAGGATCTTTTCTATTTGAATAGTTTGAGAAGAATAGGTATTAAATCTTCTCTAAATATTTAGTAGAATTTGCCTGTGAAGCCATATGGTCCTGGACTTCTGTTTTTTGGGGAGTTTTTTTTCAATACTGACTGAATTTCTTTGCTGGTTTTCAGTCTGTTCAAATTTTCTGTTCTCCTTTTTCAGTTCTGGTGGTTTTATGTTTCTAGGAATTTATCCATTTCTTTTTGGTTGCCCAATTTATTGGCATATAGATTTTCATAATCTGTTATAATTGTTCATATTTCTGTGGTGTTTTCTGCTCATTTGTGACATTGAGTATTTTTTTTTTCTAGGTAACTCTAGCTAGAGTATTATCAGTGGATTTTGTTGAAGAAATATCTCTTGGTTTTATGGATTTTTTTGTTTTTGTTTTTGTTTTTTTAGTTTTTATATCATTAATTTTTGCTCTGAACTTTATTATTTCCTTCTTCCTGCTGGTTTTAGATTTTGTTTGTTCTTCTTTTCCTAGCTTCTCTAGGTGGAAAGTTAAGCTTTTTGAGATTGTCCTTGCTTCTTGAGGTGGGCCTGTATTGCTATATACTTCTCTCTTAGAACTGCTTCTGCTACATCCCAAAGGTTTTGGAGCATTGTGTTTTCATTTTCATTTGTTGCCATATACTTTTTTAATTTCTTCTTTTATTTCCTGATTGAACCATTCATTGCTTAGTAGCATACTATTTAACCTCCATGTATTAGTAGTTTTTCCAGGTTTTTTCTTGTGGTTAACTTCTAGTTTCCTAGTGTTGTGGTCAGAAAATATGAATGGTTTGACTTCAAGCTTCTTGAATTTGTTGAGACTTGTTTTGTGGCCCAATATGTGATCTATTCTGGACAGTGTTCCAGGAGCACTTGAATGTGTATTCCCTGTTTCAGGATGCAGTGTTCTGAATATATCTTTTAGATCCTTCTGTTCCATTGTGTCATTCAAAGCCATTGTTTCCTTGTTGATTTTCTGTTTGGATAATCAATGGGGTATTAAAGTCCCTTACTATTACTGAATTATTGACTAGTTCCTTTATGTTTGTTTTTAACTCATTATTTGGGTGTTCCTAGGTTGGGTGCCTGAATATTTACAACTGTGTTGTCCTCTTGTTGGGTTATCTCCTTTATTATTAGATGGTGTCCTTCTGTCTCTTGTTAAAGTCTTTGTTTTAAAGTCTATTCTGTCTGATACTGAGTTGTTACTCTGGCTTTCTTTTGATATCCATTTGCGTGATCGTTCTCCATCCCCTCACTTTCAATCTGCAGGTGTCTTTAGGTCTAAAATGAGTCTCTTGTAGGCAGCATATACATGGGTCTTGTTTTTTTAATCCATTATGTTACTCTGTCTTTTGATTGGAACATTTAGTCCATTTACATTCAAAGTAATTATTGATAGACATGTATTCATTTCTGATTTATTATTTGTGTTACATGGTTGTTCCTGAAGATTTTCTCTGATCCTTTCTTGCTTTCTTTCATGTTATGTTGATTTTCTTTAATAATCTATTTGGATTTCTTCTCTTGGTATATGGTTATCATTAAATTTGTATATAACCTCTCCTGCATGTAGCAGTCTATGTTAAGTTGATGGTTGCTTAAGTTTGAACCCATTCTTTACTCCTTTCCTCCTGTTTTAAGTACATGTTGTCATGTTTTCTACTCTTTTATTTTGTGAGTTTCTTGACTGAGGTTTTTTTTGTTTTGTTTTGTTTTTACAGAAATACTCATTTTTACTGTTTTGTGTTTCCTACCTTCATATTGTCACTTCTGGTCTCTCCTTTTCCTTTAAGGAGTTCCCTTTAATATTTGTTATAGGACTTGTATAGTGCTCATAAACTCATTTAGTTGTGGTTTGTCTGGGAAACTCTTTATTTCTTTTTCTATTCTGAATGATAGCCTTGCTGTATAGAGTGTTCTTGGGTGCATATTTTTCACATCCAGCACTTTGACTATATCATGCCACTCCCTTCTGGCTTGGGAAGTTTCTGCTGAAAAATTCCCTGGTAGCTTTATGGCTTTTCCCTTCTATGTTACTGTTTTTTGTCTTGCTGCTTTAAAATTTTTTCTTTCTCTTTATATTTTGCCAATTTAATTGCATTATGTCTTGCTGTGGATCTGCTTTGTTGATTTTGTTGGGGTTATCTTTACGTCCTGTACCTGGATATCTATTACCTTCCCCAGATGAAGTTTTCAGCTATTTCTTCAAATATTTTTTTTGCCCCCGTTCTCTTTTTCTTCTTGGACTCTTGTAATATGGATATTACTACATTTAATGGAGTCACTGTGTTCCCTAAGTCTATTCTCATGTTACATAGTTCTTTTCACTCTATTTTGTTCAGCTTGATTAGTTTCCATTACTCTGTCTCCTAGTTCATTAATTTGTTCCTTTCATGTATTGAGTCCTTTATCTCTGCTGTCTTATTTCTTATATCTTTGTTAAGGGTCTCACTTATGTTTTCCACTCTTTTTCTCAAGTCTAGTGAGAATCCATATGATCCTTGCTTTAAATACTCCATCCAGTGTGTGCCATACCTTTTTGACTTATATTCTGGCTATGGCCTTATCTTATTTCATTTGGGATAAATTTTTCTGTCTTCTCATCTTGTCTAAGTCTCTATGCCTGTTTCTCTGTTTTAGGAAAATCAGCTACAATTCCTGTTCTTGAGGATAATGGTGTTAGGAAGAAGAGGTCCTGTAGTGCCCTTCTGTGCAGTGTTTCCTGTTCCCCACAGCCTGGTGTTTCTACGAGTTGTCTCCAATGTGTGCTATGTGCACTCAGCTGTTTTGTCCTGGCTGCTTTATCCTTCAGACCAGTTGTCTGCAGAGGCTCTACTTCTGCTGTGGGCAGGGTTTGGTTCCGGAACTGTGGCTTTTTCTAAGTAGGTGTACTCTGGTCTGCTTGTGATAAGAACTGTTGTCACCAGTACTGGAACCTTGAGAGGCTCTGCAAAGTTCCCAAGGGATTAGGCTGGCCTTCAGGGGGCAGGGCCCAATGTGATGGGATTGAGGCAAGTGAGACTGGGAAGCGTAGTTCTACTGGAGCCCAGGAGAATTAGGGCTTGGTGTAAGCAAGTGAGGTATAAGTGCTGTGCTAGTTCCTGTAGGTGGCCCTGTGCTTATGCTGAGGGTTGGGAGAGGGAGATGGTATCTGCCAGTTCCTTTGTTCCTGGAGGGGTCTGTCACTGAACACTGCCTCTCTGGGAAGTGCTCTGAGATGAGCACCTTACTTCTCCACTGTGTGCCCCAGGTTCTCTTCAGATTGCTATTTCTAAGCTGTCTGTCCATGGATTGCTGGTTTTGCTTTCTCCCTAAGAGCAGCTCAGTGCCCTCAGGGCTCTATCCCAGCCACATTGGCTGACCTTTAAAACTCCAGTCTTTAAGCTCTACTGGTTGCTAGAAGTCATGAAATTGGTCCCCTCTTGCTTTCCAAACCAATTGTTATGGAGAGTCAAAACAGCATTTTACTACTACTTTTCCTGAAGTAAAGAGTTGGTTCTTGTCATTGTCCTTCATTATTTAACCCTTATAGGCTTCTGTAAGTGAAATTTAAAGCAAACTTTTCTAGAGAGTAGTGTGATTAATAATCTCAACAAGGCACTGAAATTACAGGGTAAGTTTATAAATAGCTACTTAACAAAGAGGTATTATACTTTGGACACACAGCTGGTTGAGCCCCCCTACACCCCAGCCTCCTCTGCTTGCTCAGACGTACCCAAACCATTAAAATACTAACAGATGCCAGCAGTAACATATTTTATCTAGATTTACATATGGCATACAGTCCCAACCAAAACTTAATTTAACATGCTGACAGATCCTATCTTAGCAAAAGGAGCAGTATTTTTAAATTTTCATAGTACCCTCATGGAATTTTAAAATAAGAGATTGCATTTATTTTCTACCATCATCCTTCAACTGATCTTTTAATATATTTAACTATGTGGCTAAAAGCTGTTTAAAAAATTGTTTTATTCTTTCTGGATTATAATTGTACAAACCCAAGAAAGCTTGTGGTATAAAAAAAGCCTCATGATGCCTCTTGTCATATGATGGTTTATGTAAACATGGAAAAATAGTGAAAACAGAAAATACTTTAATTTTTCAGTGACTTTAGTTAATAGTAGTTAAAAATAGTTAATGTTCACATAAAAATGTTTCCCATTTTTTAAATTAATGGACCTTGATTTCTCAAATACAACAGATTTCTGAATCTATTGATTCAGAAACTTAGAATATTTTCTGAAAATAGTTTTTTTCAACATCACTGATAAAAAAGCAGTTCTTTTATTATTAAGCATTTTTGAACAGGTAAATTATGAATCCCCATATGGCTGCCTTTGTTTGTTTGTAGGAAAGCATTTGAATCATTTTGTGCTTATACATTGAAGGTAGCTGAATATACTTGTAAATTGGCTCTGACTGAAAGAAATAAAATAAAATCACATGTGAATAAAATAGATTCAGCATTAATGAGAACTAGGAAGACTCATGAGAACAAGGAAGACTCATTGTGATATTATGTGTTTTATGCATATGAAGAAACTAATGCCTTATTATTTGTGATTCATATTTACACTTAATATGGTAATTTAAGTGCAATATATTTTTAATCTTCTTAATCAAATTGAAAGAATGAGAAACTTTAAATCAGGTTTTCTCCATCTGTAACTGGACAGTGTTCTGCATCTGTGGTATGTCTTCATCAGGTTTTTCCTGTTAAATATCCAGTGATGGCACCATTTATGTCATTAACCATGCTTTTTGAACAATGCAGTGTGACAGCTAAGATTTACGTAGAAACTTTAATTTTTGATGTATCTGGCTTTTGACTGTGATTCTTCATTTTCACATTAATACTATAACTTCTTTGTACATAAGTATTTGTTCTTCACTGTCTTGGAATTAATACTGTGAGTGTATCTTACGTGAATCTGTAAGAAAATTTGCGTCAAGCTTTAGTTAGAAAAGGAAGGTTGCAATATAATTTAATAGCAGTTTGGTTTCCTTGGAATCTTACTGTAAAAAATGTAAATTAGAAAGTTAAATATTTGGGTGAAGATTAGAGAAAGTAGAGTGCACTTTAGTTTTATAATTTCTTTCATTTGTCACTAATGAGATGTTAATTAAAACATAGGGAAGTTAATTTGTCATATTCAGAAACTTCTAAGGTCACAGTGAGTTACTAAGCAACTAGCTAAATAAGACTTGATAAGACAAAAGCCAGCCAATTATACTTGACTGTGATGTAGGTAGAATTCAAAACAACAAAAACTCCAAACAAGACGTTTATGCTTAAAGAACAGTACACTTTGTAAATATACTGGTGAGTCATTAGACTTTAAAAATTGTATTTTTTTACATTTCTCTTAACTCAGAATATACACTTTGGAAAACAATATATATATATATTGCATCATTTACTTGGAAAATAGTAATATGTTACATGTAAAAACATGTTCAAGAGACAAGATGTCATGTTAATGCTCCTTACTTGTAGTTGTACCTGATTTCAGTGACTCATTTAAAAATGTGGTGAAGATCTGATCTAACAAATCTTGGAAAAAAAAATCTCCCTATGTATCATTATCATTGCCCTTCATTTGAAACATGTATAATCAACAGTAGAGATAACTTCTCTGAAGACCATTTTAACCTTTTAAATTGGGTATGTGTGGTGTCTTTTGCAAGTCTCTCTGTATCATTCCTGTTGTCCACTTGTCCTGTAGACATGGCTTGTTGGCTTTTTTCCTTTATTGGCCATATGCTGCCTCCCCCTCTATTCTAAAAGTTTCCTCTTTTAAGATGTTTAGGGAAACCTGAGGCCTTTTCCTATCTATTAAAATGAGACATGGTCCTCAGGGCTCAGCAGTTGTGATTCTGTTTAATACTATTTTACAATCCTTGCTGTGAGAGAGAAAATATACTCAGATTGGCTGTTGACTGAAGGAATTAAACAGGTGGATGGCAGATGACTATCATTTTGAATGGTTTAGGACTGGAAACATCTTTTGGATGTGAATAATATTAGATTTTATACAGTTGTTTATCTAAGAATACTAAAATTTTGGCTTAAGAGGTCAGTGTAGTGAATAATGAGCCTTGATGAAGTCGTGGTGTTAGATCTAAGAAAACAATGCTGACCTGGATTTTTTGACCACTTGGTGGTGGAACTAACTGGTATTTAGATTTGCCTGTACTCGGTGATGTTTGAAACCTTCTTGTAAAACACAACATCCAGACCACTCTTGAGCTGTTACTGATTATTATTATTATTTTTTAATAGATTTTATTTATTAGAGGGCTGGGGGGGGAGCAGAGAGAGAGGGAGAGGGACAAGCAGACTCTGCACTGAACGCAGAGCTCAACATGGTGCTCGATCCCAGGACCCAGAGATCATGACCTGAGTGGAAACTCATGACTGACACCCAGGTGTGCTGAGTCCTTACTGATTATTCATTGTAGGCATATTTCTAGATATTCCTTGGTCCTCTTAGTGTGTCTCTGAGTCTTTCATGTGGTACAGAGAAGGGTGCACATGTTAGAAAACTTTAATATTACTGTTTTTCTGAAATTCAATGGGAAGATTCCAAATTTACATGTATTTTCTAATAGTTGGAGGAGACCCATATAGTTCATGTATACTAACAGGTCCAATGTTCAAGGAAAATAAGAGGAACCTTAAAAGATGAGTATATTACATTATTATTTTTTTTAAGATTTTATTTATGTATTTGCCAGAGAGAAAGAGCACAAGCAGGGTGAAGGATGGAGGGAGAGGGAGAAGCAGGCTCCCCACTGAGCAGGGAGCCCGATGTGGGACTCGATCCCAGGATCTGAGCTGAAAGCAGACACTTAAGTGACTGAGCTACCAGGCATCCCACATTTTAGTTTGACCTTATTCATAAACTTAAAAACCTTTATATGGTATCTCCTACTTCCTATAAAGGACTTTAGAATAATACTGGAATTAAATATTTTTGACATACTATAAATGAATATATTTTGCCAGACCACATACCCATGAATATATTATATACTAGTTTTTAGACTCATTTATAAACTTAAAAATTTATATATGATAGCTCCTGTTTCATATAGAAGACTTTAGAATAACACTAGAATTTAACATTTTTTGACAACATGTTGTACGTGAAAATATTTTGCTAAATCATGTATCCTAACAAAGGGTGGTTAAGTTTTAGATTACAAAGCGTATTAAACCAGGGGATTAAAAGCCCTGAAGAAATTCCATTGTACTTATGACTTCAGTGAAGCTTGAGAGAATTTCAGGAGTTTGTCAGATGAAGCTGGTGATCTATTGAAAACATGGACATTCTGGCTATCATGCTAGGAGTCCTTTCCTGCACTCTCCAGGGTAAATGGTTGGAGTACTGATAATGTTTCTGCCTCTCTGCCACTATCAACTCTGTGAAGAACAAAGGAATTAACAGAGGCAGAGGACCATTTTCTGTTGGAAGGAAGAACTTCCATGTCTTTTCTCACTTTAATTTGGAACTAATAGTACGTAGTTGTACAATTGGAAAGTCTAGCACAAAGCGACAACCTTGTGTGACCTTGTGAGAAGTTATCCTCTATTTTATATATCTTCGTGTGTTTCAGTAAATGCTTAATTGGTTTTGAGATTTGGGAATGTTGTTTCTTCAGTACATTGTGAACCACTGAGGCAGCTGACTTCTAATTAAAATTCTATGTCTTGAAGCATCTGAATTAGGGTTCTGTTGGAGAATATTCTTAAGTTGTTAATAAATATGCAAATGAGACTGTGGGTTTGATTTTTTTTTTTCAAGATTTTATTTATTTGACAAAGAAAGATCACAAGTAGGCAGAGAGGCAGGCAGAGAGAGAGGAGGAAGCAGGCTCCCCGCCGAGCAGAGAGACCGATGTGGGGCTCGATCCCAGGACCCTGAGGTCATGACCCAAGCCGAAGGCAGAGGCTTTAACCCACTGAGCCACCCAGGTGCCCCACAAGCGATATTTTTATACTAAGGGGTAAAGAGAAATGCTATCAATAAAACCAGGGTAGAAAGTTTTATGTTCACTTAGAAGCTTTATTTTTTTTTTTTCATTTTAAAGAGAGCGTGTGCATGGTGGGGAGGGGCAGAGGGAGAGAGTAACTTTAGCAGACTCTTTCTGAGTGCATAGCCCAGTGTGGGGCTCGATCACACGACCCTGAGATCATGACCCAAGCTGAAACTGAGATAGACGCTTAAACAAGTGTACCATCCAGGTGCCTCTAAAAGTTTAGAAACTTTCATAAAAAATCAGTTGAGTTCTATATTAAGGCATAGAATATTATAATTGTTCTTGTGTAAAAAGACATAGGATTCTGGTTCTGGGTGAGGTGGAACAAGAATACCCTCACTCTCCCACTGAATGAAGCTGTAAAACCTGAACAGAGTAAATAGAACAGGTATTTGAGGTTATAAATAAAGTAGTAGCAGGTAAAATAGTGAATAATACCCAACTTCCCAGCACTACGTAATGATCAGTGAATATTTTCATTTTGTTCCTCTGCTGTATCCTGACTTGGATCCAGTGTGGCCCAAAGCTGCCAATTGAGCATCGGAGTAGGCAGAGCTCCTAGAGAAGCCCCCTGACTCTGGCTACACGGGAAGAAGGGATTTCCTAATGTTCCGATAGTGAAGATTACCCTTTTTCTTTTTCCTCCCTCCTCTAATGATTATCTCCCCAAGCAAACCTGTGGCTGCAGTGGCACTGACAGTGGCAACAATGGATGCCCAGAGATTTATAAAATTCTGAGAGAAATGACATTGTTCTAGCATCAGGATTGCTGTGGCTTGAAGAGGTGGGGTAAACACTGTTGCTGTTCTGGCTGTCTTTCATTTGCTTAACTTTGCTTGTGGTATAGTCGTGGGAAGTGTGCAAAGTGGAATAAAGTCCCAGCTCTCTGGTAGAAGTGCTGAAAAGGGGTGCACTAGAGAGGTGGAGTGTACAGGAGAGACTTGTGCAAGAGGATATTACCTAGATATCCAGGATATAATCCAAGATGAGTGGGAATACAAAGAACTATGAAAATAGAAACTTAAATTGGGAAAGAACCATTTAGATGATCATGTTGAGATGACACCAATCTTGGGAATTACCTGACAAATACTCAAAGTCCTGATTATAAAGATGGTACAAATAAGGGGAAATGTTCTTGAAAGAAAGGCATAGAAAAATCTAAAGAAAAGCCAAATAGGAATTCTAGAACTGAAAAAAATATATATCAACCAAAGTGAAAAACTTACCAAATGGCTTAATAACAGAATAGAGATATCAGAGAAAGTTCCAGTGAAGGTAAGATAGGTCACTGGAAAATTTTCAGTCTGAACTACAGAAGCCAGAGGTTTGGGGGAAAAAGAATAGTGCTCCAATGTCATGCATTCCTGGTGGTAAGGTAAAATGGTACAGCCAAACTGGAATGCTGTTTGAGAGTTCTTAAAGAGAAAAATGTATATTTACCATATGAGCCAGAACCCTTTTCCAGTGCATTTACCCTAGAGAAAGGAAACCTTACACCCACATAGAAAACTATGAATGTTTTATGGCAGTTCTGTTCATAATCTTCAAAAGTGTTTAGCAGTCAAGGTGTTCTCCTTTGGATGAATTGATAAAATGTGGTACATCTGGATAATGGCATACAACTCAGAAATGATACAAACTGTCAATATGTCAAATAATTTAAATCTCAGAGTAATTCTACCAAGTGATGGATGATATTCTCAAAAGGTTACATTTTGAGTGATTCCATGTGTGATAGTCTGAAAGAGACTGATCTATAGAAACAAAAATCAGAGTTTGCCCACCTTGCAGCAAGGGTGAATACAGAGATGACATGAGGGAATGAACAGCTTGGTATGCTGATGTGGTGGTTACACAAATTCATAATGTGTTAAACTTAGGGAAATGACACAGAGGTAATTGTAGTGCATACCTATGCAGAGAAAGTTAGAGATCAGTATATCTTCATTTGGCCCTGAAGGGTAGCATTCTAAGATGCTATTTAAATTTCAGGAATGTTACACAGCAGAAACATGGGGCTTTTAATTAATGAAATAAAGTAAGTGTTGGAAGTTTGCCAGGTACTTAATTAAAAGCAATGGAGAAAAGACTATATTTTCCCCTACTATAATGTCATTTTCTATTAAAACCTCTTAGGCCTTAGCATTTGGAAGAGAAGGATTTGCTAGAAACTGCAGAGAATCTTGTTTATTCTATGAATGTATGAGATTACCATTTGACATATGTGGCTTCAGTTAAAAAAAGTGGGAAAACTCCTGAATTAGGAAATTACCTATTTTCCTTATAGGTTCTATCAGCATGTGGAATGTTTGAGGTTTTCATTCTAGACCAGATTGCCTGGTTTGAATCTTGACTCTTCAGTTTGTTAGCTGAATATAATACCAGGCAAATCATTTAAATCTTTACCTGTAAGGAGGACATGATAATTCTGCCTGCATCGTAAGATTTTGGTTAGAATGCACATTTATTATAATATTATACATAATATTTGTGATTTAGTGAGAAATCATCCAGTGTTTGGCTGAGTTACTCTGAGGCTCAATTTTTCTTACTGAAAGGGTGCTAATATCTTTTATTTATTAGTAACAGCGCTTTTGTGAACTAGAATTTAAAGAACTCTGTGGTAAGTTTAATTTGTAATGCTTAGCACCTTGTGAATAAAAATAATGTTCTTGTTATCGATACTTTTAGCTTTTTACTTAATTTACTATTTTTAAAAATTATTCTTATTTTATTATTATTATTTTTTTAAGTAGACTCCACACCCACCAGGGGACTTGAACACAACACCCTGCATCAAAGGTCAGATGCTTTACTGACTGAGCCAGCTGGGCACCCATAGCTTTCCTCTTAATTTAAATGTTTAAAAGTTTACCCATTGTTTTAACAGTTTGTTAGGTATCCTTATGTGATATACCTAAGACCTTTATCTTGTCCCTTGATCTTATAGAAAGATACTTCCTGAATGAATAAAATTATAGATGAAAAGACTGGTGTGTTTACATGAATATTTTTCTACTTCTGTTTTTTAAAACGTTTTGCTCTCAAACCACAGATAACAGAAATCCAAGCCAGGTCTGTAGCTTAAAGAGTAACATGCTTATCTGTGTAATATCACACAGATCACGAATAAAACTTTGCCACTCATACCAGAGGCTTTTTCTTTTAATTTTATCCAGTTAAAACCAGTTCCCTCCTCAAAAGTAGTATCAAGATTTTACAGCAATTTTCTTACTTCTTCCGAGCTTTATCACTCAGATTTACATTTCTAGACACTATGGTTTTGGGGTGTGTGTGTGTGTTTAAAAGACCTGGTAAGTCTCACTTACTCTACGGGTTCCCCATCCTTTTGTTCCTTTTATTTTGCTTGCGCTTTGTCTCTTGCTGAACCCAACCTATTTGATCTGTAGATTTTGTCCTATTTTGAATTTTGATGAGTATATTCTTACATGGTGCAATTATGCTTTTTTTTTTTTTTTTTGGTCTTCTACAAAGTGACAGCTGGCTCTAGAAGCTTAATCAGATTTAGTTTCATCTCTTTAGTAGACTAGAGGTGGTTTGAGTTTTTAATTAGGAGATACCAAATGTCTAGCTATCTTTTATTTTCTGATGATAGCAGCCATTGATATTCATTGCCTAGATTTGTTATACATAGTGGGTGTGGGCAAAATTCAGATATTTTATGCAGCAGTGTACCCTCTAGGTCTCAAAGTATAGATACCATCAACCAAGACTATTTTTGAAAATATTTACATAATTTTTTTACATATTCCATTCACTCCTATTGCATTTTCTTGTTTATACCATATATTTTCAGATTTACAGCCAATTATATACTGTATTCAGTTTTTGACCTTATTTAGTCATAGTTATGAAAGAACAATGTCCCTCAGTCATTCTATATATATCTCTCTAGTCTTCGGTTGTCTGAGGACTTAGGCTCTAGCACATTCCTCAAACAGTACTAACAGGAAAATAATCTACTTCATTCAAGTTGATAACTGTGTGCTTTATACTTGAAAGTCAATTTTGCTGAATATAAAATCTTGGCTCATAACTTTTTCCATTGAATAACTTAACAATCTTCCTTTGTTTTTTTCCTGATTATCTTATTATCTCCATTATCTCTATTCTTTTGTTTAGGTGACGAAAGGAATGATTTTTCTTTTTTTTTAAGTCTAGTAACTTTACTAGAAAATGTCTTTGTATTGGTTTTTATTGGTAAATATTTGGAGATACTTATATGTGATATGCTTGAATGTGTATGTATAAATAAAAATTTCGGTATTCTCTTGTTCATGGATTCCTATTATGTTTATGTTGGACCATCTTTACCCAAATTCAGTATTTGTCACTTTATATTGAATCTTTATTTCTTCTTTTTTTAATTTAAAGATATTCTTTGTTTTTCCCTTTTTATCTTAAATTATTATCTTTTTTTTTTAACCTGTATCATATTCTGTATATCCTCATTTTGGAAATAGTCTTTTATTTTAAATTCTTTCCTGATTGCTGCCACTTAATTTACAAGCTTTTGAAATTCTAGGTTACATAGTTCTTTAATGTTTGATTTCATTGCCTTAATGTTTTTTGGCTTGTAAAAGAATAGATTGCAATTTTAAATGGTTTGCTAGGCATGCCTTTTTGGCATGTGTTCATTATTTTTAGAAGTGTTTTTCTGCTCTTTATTTCTTTATGAAAGTGATATGTAGGGATTGACTTGGATAATTTTTCAGTACTAATTTGTATTTGCCTTTTTACAAATACACCAGTCATATTAGCATAGGGACCAATCTAATTGTCCTCATTTTAATCTCATTTCACCTCTTAAAGTCCCTGTCTCTAAATATAGTTATATTCTGAGGATATTGAGGATTAGAAATCCCACAGTGACTTTGGTAGGGAACAAAATTCAGCCTGTAACAATATGTCTTAGTCATCATCCTAACACAGAGCCTGGAAATTATTAAGTTTTCAATACCTTCTTGTTAGTGCCCTATGTTAAAACATTGGGTGGAGGGACTGGTGCTGGGTATTGGAAAATTAAAAGTTAACAAGTAAATTTTAGTTTACTGAGTTTAAGAGTTAGTAATTTTGTGGGAGAGGAAAACTAATAAATTATAAAATATGAATTAAAAATTTTAATAAAAATAAAGTAAAAGTGCAGAATGATGTGAAAGGGAAAAATTACCCTTTAGGATATTAATTTCATATAGATTTGAGTTTGAAAGCTAGAAATTTACAATTACATGGCTCTCTTACTTTGGGTGGCTCATTAGCTTTATAGACTCAATCTATAAAATGGGGAGAATAAATCCTGCTTCTTATGATGACAAAAAGAAAAAAAATGTATAAAAGTCTCTTTTATACATTGTAGTGTAGTAAAAAGTAAAGACTATTAAAACTACTTAGTATGGCATAAGTACATAATCAGAATAAATGCACTGATACCAAAATGATTGCTGCCTATAAGGATTCTCATGACTCTGTTGCTGTGTACTGTATGAATATCAGTTTTGTTAATAAGCTAATTAGAGGCAAGATACATGCAAATTTCTATTTGTGAAACTCAGCACTAAAGGGTCTTTCCTTCAGAACACTGAGATTCAGTAACACAGTGATTCATACCTGGATATGAGGAGAATCTTGACTGTGTGCTCACATGTGTTTCAGAGAGAGATCTTTATGTATCAGAATTGTGGGTTTGGAGATGTGGGGGATACTGTAATTTCAAAAAAAACCCTCCCTGGTTTGTTATCTTCCTATTCTTTATTTCCCTCCTGCTGCTCCCTACGCCCCCAACCAAAAAACATCTAAAACACTAACCTGTGTTCTTAAAGCAGATGATGCTTCAGGAGGACCTTTTGGAGAATTAGACAATGACATTAATGGTATTGCAGGTAGGGGATATGTGTACATTAGTCCAGACATCAAGGTATATCTAGGTAGTACGATTTGGCTGAAGAGTAAGGTATGTTGCCTAAGGCGTGGGTGTTCATTTATTGCCTCTTATAGAACAAAAGGAGATGGGAATTTTGTGATGAAGACTTGGAAATAGTTATCTGTTTATATCTGAAGTATGTTATATACTATAACAGTATATCTGTTATATCTGAAGTATGCTTAGGATTATTTGCCAATGTATTTGTCAAGGTTCTCCAATGAAATAGAACAAACAGGATATACAAACACACAAAACATATACACATGAATTGGCTCATGTGACTGTAAATTATGTAGACAAGTTCAGAATCTACAAAGCCAGTGTCCTAGTTCAAGCTAGAAGGCTGGCAGGCTGCTGTAGAACCAGGAAAAGCCAGTATTTTGCTTCTAAGATGATTAAGCAGGAAGTTCCTCTCTTACACCTGGCAGGCGAAATCTTTGTTCTATTCAGATCTTCACCTAATTGGATGAAGCCCATCCACATTAGGGAGGGCAATCAGCTTTGCTTACTTTACCAGTTTCAATGTAAACCATCTAAAAATACCCTCACAGAAACACCCACATTATGTTTGACTAAATATTTGAACACCCCATGGCTCAGTCAAGTTGACATATAAAATTAATCAGTATAGTCAATATAGTAAAATCAAAGTGTACCTTATTTTTAGCATAATTACTATTGACAATTTTATATATACCTTAACCCTTTAAAAGTTCTCACACATGGGGATGGGATATTAACTGAAAAATTTGGGTTTATTAATGAATGCTTACAGCTTTTTAATACTAACCTGTAGACTACAGGTCATGTTCCACTGGAATTTTCTATTAAGTCACATTGAATTGTGCAATGCCTAGATACTGTATGTAAATAGTTTTCAATAAATGAAAGTATGTGTTTAAAAAAAAGTTTTTGGGAGGAAAATTACCCTTCAGGTTCAGGTATTGAAATACCTCATTTGTTACAACCATCCTTTTAGGAAGATTTTAAGAAGATACTGTGTAAAAGAGATAGTGCAGTGACTAAAACTAAGAAGTTAATATTGGCAGTAAGGTTGACAGGTCAGGTATGATCTGAATTTAATTCCAGTATTTTTCTAATTTATCTTTGTATCTTTTTGGGGGGCAAGAACAAAGATTGGATTCTTGTAATAGAGTTTTTCTGATTCCGGGAAGCAAAATGATTTCATGGTCCTCCCCCATGCTATTGTTGTGTTTATTTTAACCTGGAACAATGTCTAAGAAGTGGCTTACTAATAGTTAGAAAAACAGAATAACATTTCTAAAGACTCCTGTTTTTGTTGATTTCATTATTAACTTCAAGGAAGTTGTTAAATTCTTTGCTTTGAGAAATCATAAATATTAATCATATTTGGAAAGTTTTGTGCTTCTTGTGCTTCATGAAAAAATGAATTTGAAATATTATATATTTTTTCCTCTCTCAGTTGGGGGATATTAGATTAAGTGTGGAATTGAGGAGTTTGAATTTATTTGAGCCCTGCTTCTCTAGCTACATTCTTTCCAATTTTGAGTCTCCACTTGCTTTGCACAAGTATAGTCACTGCTGTTATCTACTGTTGGTGAAGATCTTAAGTACATTAATATTCCCAATTAGGGTTGTCTGTGTACATTTGTGCGATTATTAGTAGACATCACATAAGATGCTTCACCCTAGATCTAATGGGTAAACTCATATATGAATGATCAGAAGGTATCCATTTTAGTTTTAAGTTCAGGGATGAAAACATAGGACTGTTACTCAAGTTGTGTATTTCATTGTTTATATAAATACTGCATTTAGGGTAAATATTAAAACTTGAGAGGTATTAGTGGGACAAAATTAAGATGGATTTTTAAAATTTATTTAAATTCAATTACCATAAAATATATTATTGGTCTCAGAGGTAGAGATAAGTGATTCATCAGTCTTACATAATACCCAGTGCTCATTACATCACCTGCCCTCTGCCCAGTTACTCCAGCCCCCTCCCCTCTAGCAAACCTCAGTTTGTTCCCTATGATTAAGAATCTCTTATGGGGGACGCCTGGGTGGCTCAGTTGGTTAAGCGGCTGCCTTCGGCTCAGGTCATGATCCTGGTGTCCTGGGATCGAGTCCCACATCGGGCTCCTTGCTCGGCAGGGAGCCTGCTTCTCCTTCTGCCTTTGCCTGCCACTCTGTCTGCCTGTGCTCGCTCGCTCTCTCTCTGACAAATAAATAAATTAAAAAAAAAAAAGAATCTCTTAAGGTTTGTCTCCCTCTCTGATTTCACCTTGTTTTATTTTTTCCTCTCTTCCCCTATCATCCTCTGAGTTGTCCTTAAATTCTACAAATGTGTTTTTTTTTAAATGATTTTACTGTTTGAAAGAGAGAGAGAGCACACACTTGTGTGCATGAATGTGAGCATGGGAGAGGAGCAGGGGAAGAGGGAGAAGCAGACTCCCCACTGAGCAGGGTGCCAGAGGACTTGGGGCTGGATCCCAGGGCAGTGAACTCATGACCTGAGCTGAAAGGAAGGGTCCAATGCTTAAGGGACTGAGCCCCCCAGGAGCCCCCCATCCCTTTTCTTTGAACAAACACTGAGATAATTAAGACCACAGGGAGCATTTGAAGTGAGAGATGGGTTATATCTTCAGTCGACAAAAAGAATTTTGATTTATAATTTTTGTTGAATCCATGTGATCGTAACAACATTTACTATGTAAACACTTATTAGGGATTTACTTGGAGTAGGCACTCTATGTAACTTTAGGTATATTAACTCATCTAAATCTCATCACAATCTCATAATGTTGGGTCCTTTATTCCATGTTTCCCTCATTTCTTTTATATTTATAAATTCTGTGTAGAAAGTTTGGCTCTACATAGAAATTAATTTTTCTATGAATATATGAATATAATTATTCATACATCAAAATGTTAAAATATGAATATGCTATTTACAGAATTTTTTGCATATTGAATTGGATTCCTGTAGCATTTTAAAAATTGCATGTGGCTTAATAATTTAACAAATATTCTTGAATACTGAAGAATTGCCTTGTATCTGTAAGTGATGAACGTTGCATGTTTTTTCTTATATTGCCTTTATAATATTGGGCAAGAAATGGTTAAATTGTGAACTCCAGTGAGCCATGCAGGTCAGAGTAGGAATTGGGTGGATTTGGGTTTTTTAAAAAGTTTGACACTAGAAATCTCAAAGGCAATAACAAAACTTCTTTCTCACAACTCAGGAGTTGATTCTGATGGGCAACCAGTGTTGAGAACCATTGAATTTGGGAACTGGTGAAGATTCAACCTAGTGTAGAATGTGAATGGCACTGGATAGGTCGAGGATTTTATATTACTGGAGGAAAGGACATCTCAGTAGGGACAGTGGACACTGTAAAGAAAATGGCAAGTCTGGTACAGACTACTGTGGAGTATAAATAACTGGGAATTACAAGACATCGGCAGACAGTGTAGAAATCACCATGATAAGAGATTTACCTTGCTTATTTTTACATTGCCTTAAATCTAGGTTTTTAGGTTTTTTCAGTTGATCTTCCCTGAATAGAGTGGTGAATTTATTTCTTATCTGGTTTCATTGATTGACACATAACATCATGTAACAGTATGATTTGAAATAAGTATGTATTGTGAAGTGATTACCACAGTAAGATTAATACACCCACCACATCCAGTAGTTAAAATATTTTTTAAAAGATGAGTTTTAAGGTCGTCTACTATATGCATGTGCGTGTGTGTGTGTGTGTGTCTATACACACAGGCACACATACATATACACACATACATATAAACGCATATACATTCTTTTTTATGATTTATTTGTTTTGGAGGGTAGAATATTTTTTATTTTAGTATACTTTGAAACAAAAGATGAAAGAATAGTACGCTTAACTTCCATTTGTCTTTCACCTAGATAGACCAGTGCACCCATTGTTTACAGCTTGTCCCCTTTGCTTTATCATATCTATACATGTTTTCTCTTTCTTGTTTGGCTGACAGAATTGGGAACTAGTTAGAGGGTGTTTGCTAAATTTATGGTAATTTGTTGTACAACAAACACAAAAATAAAAATATGCTATGTAATTCATGAAACTTCATGAGATAACAAGTGAGAAATTACAGTAGAAATTACAAAACGTTAAATGAGAGGAAAAGTGAATGAAATCTTTTAAATGGAAAAAGAAATAATTTAAACTGAATGAAAATATCACAATATGTGAAATAAAGCTGAGACTGTGAATTAGAGGAATATTTAAGGCTTTATATGTAATTGGATAATAAAGGAAAAGCTGGAAGTAAACAATTTAAGCACCTTTTTCAAAAAACAGCAAACTAAATCCAAAGATAGTAGAAGGAAGAAAATAATGGATAGTAGAAATTCAAGAACTAGAAAATAAACATACGAGAGAATCAACAAAGCTCTTCTTTGAAAATGTTAAATGAATTGATAAAACCTTGGCAAGAGTGATCATGAAAGAAATTCCTTTCTGTGAAGTCAGGTTCCTGGAATCTCTTACATGGCTTCAGGAAATAAAGGGTCATCATGAAGATTGGTATTGATTGAACTATAGCTAGCTCCAGCACCATCAAATACTCTTGATAAGTGGGAAGAAATAATAGTAGGAGTACTATTAATTGGTGAGATTGTTCATATTTTAAAAGGCCTATTGTCTCCAGCTTTGTTAGAGAAATGATGAACTATCACTGTATCAGTGTTTATATACACCAAATTATATAGGCCTGTTCATGTAAGAAGTGGCTGGGTTAATGTTAATCAGATATGTTTCTTATTTAAAATTCAGCCTTTTTTCTTTATTCTTCACTTAATACCATGCAGCATCTTCTTATAGATACGACTTGCTTTTTTTTTTTTTTAGATTTTATTTATTTATTTGACATAGAAGGATCACAAGTAGACAAAGAGGCAGGCAGGCAGAGATAGAGGGGGAAGCAGGCTCCCTGCTGAGCAGAGAGCCCGATACGGGGCTAGATCCCAGGACCCTGAGATCATGACCTGAGTCGAAGGCAGAGGCTTTAACCCACTGAGCCACCCAGGTGCCCCCATACAGCATCTTCTTAATTGTCAGCAATATAGCAATTTCTTAGCATTTTAGATCTGTCTACTATAGGTGAAGACTGCATATCTTTTGAGAGCGTGCATGCAGGGTTAACAAAGGTGAATATTATTAGGTCATATGTTTTTGAATCAGATCATGTCAAAGAGGTCTAACAAATTTGAAGAAAAATAGTTTAGCTCTTTTCACTTGTGGTAATACTTAAACGGGCAGGAACTTAATTGTATTTACCAAATTGAGAGGAATGCTAAGGAAATTGCGGTACTCACCCAGGGTGCTAGGTGGTACAGTGAGCTGAACACAGCAGCTATTGTCTAGCCAGGCGAGGGGATCTGCATGGGAGATGGGTTTTTGTTGGATTCCTAGGAGACTCCAATAAATGTAGGAGGATTGAATTGTCAAGCCAAATAGCCGTCATTTCCAGTTAGTCCTTTCCAAATGCATACTAAGATGGCTTATTTCTGTCGCTCACACAACTTCTGGTTAGCTACCTACACAAAGTTGAATACATACCTTTATTGATGGGTGGTAATGGGTCAAGGACTTAGCAGTGTGAACTCTAAGTGATTTCACTGGCCTGAAGGTAAAACCTTCGTAGTTAGACAGTTATGAATAGCAGTTAAGCCTCGATTTTAGTATACTAGCACTTTGTTCCATTTTCTGTTTGAAACTTAATATATGTTTTTTTTTAAATCTCAGAGAGAATTTCACAACACATTTGCATAATTATGGACACCAAAGAAGATGAGAATCATGTAGGCCATCATCTTGAAGAAATACTAAAAAATGAATTAAATGTAAGTATTCAAAGGTTGAGTTTCATGACATCAAAAAGTTGAATTCCCTTTATTCTCCATTTTTGAGCTGATGAACTTCTTAGTTGAATTCATACCTAATCGGGCTAAGGAAGTGGAAGAAGTAGTAATAAGTGTGAGGAGGTCCATAGGCATTATTTGTAACTTTTACCACTAACGGCTTGGACTATTTACTTCATTGACAACTTTTTGTCTTGAAATGTTTTGTTGGACAAAATGATTTCATTTAAGTTATTTCCCTGTTTTTCTTAAAATGTGTAACCATCTATCAGGGCTTATGATGAACAAGTGACAACCTTTCAACAGTGTACACAATCAAATTCTGCTTAAAAGCCAAAGGAAAAAGTTCATTTTAGTTAATTTTATCATGATAGTGCAGTTAGAAAGGGAACAGGCTCTGTTAGTACGGTCTGTGCTCGGATGGCAGCTTTTTTACTGCTTAATTTCCAAATAACTATGAAGTTTGAATTTAAAGTTTAAATTTGAATAAAATTTCAAGTACTTCAGAAAGCATCTGGCTTGTAATAAATTTCTGGTGAAGATGAAACTGTAATAATTAAACTTTTGATGATGAGACAGATGTGTTTTAAGTAATGAATCCTATTAGTTTCCAAACTGTAGTCCTGATTTAGATATATGAACCTATAGCACATAGATCCCTGGAATATATAAAAACTTAGTGAACAGTAGTTTGGGATTAGTTCTAGAATCCAAATTTTTACACTTGATATTAGCCAAAAGGCTGAGAAGAGATAGAATCCAAATTTTTAACAAGGTCCCCTAGGTGGTATTAATGGCACTTGGTGCCAGATTCTACCAGTAGCACTTGGAGCAACAACCCAAAGCTGAAAGAAAATGATCACCGTACCCAGTGTCTCCTAGGTACAAATGTTATACTACAATCTACTCTTCTTTATTGCTTCTATCCATTGACTTTTTGGACATTTTCCCTTCATCCTGGAAATTTTAGCATCTTGTGCTCTCTGCTTTCTGCCTCAAGTTCACCTGTTAAGAATCTCTTCTTAAATTCCACTCCCTAGTTGCACAGCTGCATCTTGCAGAATATTTTACTGTTGGTAACTTTCCACTGTCTGACCCACTGAAGCACTCTTTTTGCCTCAAAAATAATCTTTTACCTTTGGGTAATCTCTTTTATTCTTTATCCAGGCAATGCAAAAGTCACTGAGATGGGACCCTGAAAGAATATTACTGGAAATCTGGCTATCAATCAATCCAAAGTTTAGAGTGTTGGGTTTTTATACTCTTACTGAGTACCCAACTGTTGTATTCTGTGTGACTAATTGCTTTATTGATCTTTCTGGTATTGGACCCTGCAAGAAATCCTTTTGATTACAATTATAGTACTCACTTTCTTTTGCTTCTTTTTCTGTATCTGTTTAGTGATGAAACACTAATTTAATACTAAATACTGTGTGTATTTAGGGATACACACAGTAGTACATGACTGGCCTGGTGTGATTTATTCATCATTCTGACCTCTTTTTCCTTTTTCTGTCCTTACCTTTTTCATTTCCAGTGATCTTCATCTTCCTACCCTTTGGGTCCAGTCTGCATATTGCCATCATCTTAACTGTGCTGACAAAGTAAATACTAAGGCTATTTCTTAACTTCTTACTAGAATGTTTTGTTATTCCATATCTTTTGCTAACTTGCCCCTGCTCATATTTGAATTTTATTTTATTTTATTTTTAAGATTTTATTCATTTATTTGACAGAGATCACAAGTAGGCAGAGGCAGGCAGAGAGAGGGGGGAGGAAGCCGGCTCCCCACTGAGCAGAGAGCCCAATACGGGGCTCGATCCCAGGACCCTGAGATCATGACCTGAGCCGAAGGCAGAGGCTTTAACCCACTGAGCCACCCAGGTACCCCCATATTTGAATTTTAAAGGAAACTCGGGTTCCCCGTCTTCTCCCTTTCTTTTGGATACATTTTGTTTTATACACTTTCTTGCCTAGTTTAATTGTCATGTTCTAGCACTGCAGTGGATGATGGATCTTCTACCAATATCCTCAATTCCCTTGTCCTTCAAATGTACCCCTTTGGTTAAAACTTCATCTATTAGTCTAACTTTTAACTTCTCTAAGCCTTGACTTAAACTTCATACTTCTAGAGAAAATTAAAAGCAGAGCAGATTGTTGCCATTAAAAAATACTGGTCTCCATTCTTCAGGGGGCACAGAATATTTTAAAGCAAGTATACTATGACTGCATATTCAACTGCCCTTTTCCTCTGTGAATATTTTAAACCTCCTGAACTTTGCTCAAATGCTAAACCCAGGTTTTCTTAACCTCACTGTTGGTATTTTGAACTAGATAATTCTTTATTGTGAGACCCTGTCTTCTGTCTTGCACACTGTTTAGTAGCATCCTTGGCCTATACTCACCAGATGCCCCTCGTTGTAGCAAGTAAAACATCTCCAGCTATTAGTAAATGGGCCTGGGTGGGGCAAAATCCCCCTCTCTGTTCAGGAATGCTGGTCCAATCCTACTATCTTCACTGCTATTGTTAGACAGGGTCTTGTCTCCAACTTCAGAGCATAATTATGCACTCCCACATGGCAACATCCCTGTCTTCTTGACTCTAAACCTCTGAAGAGTCCTATATCAGTAGCCATGCTCTTACTGTTTCCTCTTCAGAGCTCAGGTTCCCCTCCCTCCACTTACCCCATTGCCATCTATATCCCAGCATATTCAAGTTCCTTCCATTAACTGAAATTAAACAAAACAAAAAATCCTCTTAACTCAGGTTACCCTGAAGCCATTCTTGATTAGAATAGTTTAACTTCTCATTCCTTATTTCACTGTAGCCTGATTTCCAGTCCCACCTTCCACAGGAATTACTCTCAGCACGATCCTCAGTGACCCTTTGGGCAGTCCACAAGACATTTATCAGTCCTTACCTTGATGTATTGCAGCACTTGACCCTCTTGTCTAATACTTTCTTCTAGAAGGAATCTCATCCCATTTTTATAACATATTGTTTTTCTGAATCTCCTTTTTTGTTTGTGGCTTCCTCTTAGTTTTGTTCATAGGATCCTGTTCATAAATTTTAGGTTTTCCTACATAGGTGAGTGGTTTTCTCTGTAAAGCCATGATGATGGCTTCATATATTGTCTGGTTACTAGAGATAAAATCATTCTCTAGCCCTGTGTTTAATTATTCACCAGCCTGTGTTTCAGATCTGTAAATTCAATTAGAAGTTCCTTAGACCCTTAAACTTCCATGTTAGAGATAGTTAATATTTCACAAATTCTTGTTCAAAGCAGTTGTCCTCCATCTGCTAAGGTTGCAGCCTCTGACGTGTGTATATTTTGCCTAGTCCCTTAAATCTGGTGTAATCTTTCACCCATTCTCCATTTCACCCGTGAAGCAAATAAAATTCCAACACAGATTTTGTGAGACATAAGTCTAGGCACAGCACAGCCAGTTGGCCTTGGTTCAGGGTCTTTAATTTGATTGTCATTGAGCTGTCCTCTGCAGGCTGAAGCTATAGTCTCACCTGAACCATCCATGTCCAAGTGGATCTGCTCCCAAGCTTATGCAAGTAGTTGTTGGCAGACCTCAATCCCTTGCCATGTGGCCTTACCCACAGAGCTGCCTCACAGCATGTTATTCAGGATTGAAGGCATGGTCTTTTCCTAACTTGATCTTACAAGTAACAAGTAACTTGTGTCCTATTGTCTTCATTCAAAGCAAGTCAATATATCCAACCCAAACTCAAGAGGAGGGGATTCTGTGAGATTGCGAATATTGAGAGGTGAAGGAATTGTTTGTGGATCTCTTTTAGAAGTTGTCTGCCACAAACATAAATTTTTTCCTAAGTTAGAAAAGAAAATACCCACTACTGTGGCCATCCTAGCCTCCTGTACATGTGACGCATTACTGTATTTAGATCTGAGTCTTCTCTATTAGAAATCATTAACCAAACCAAACTATAATTCCTTAGTTAAGTAAATGGAAACCCAATCTGTTTGATATGAAAACTAGTCCTTAGAACTTGAGTTTATCAGATATTCTGTATGACAAAGACCAAAGTTGATCGGAAACATCTGAATAGTTTTCAAATCAGTGACCGAGAAATGGAGCTGACTAGCCAAAACCAGCAGCCTAAGGACATATGCTAAACAAGGAATGAGTTTAATCTCCTGAATTAATTACAGTTCTATCCAATATAAACCAGCCTAACAAATTTTCAAATCCAATAGGGAAAATAGTCAATGACTACTTTGTTTAGATTTTTATGTTGATGATTCTGTAATATAACCCTAGATGCCCTGTTGTGTAATGATAAAACATACTAAATATTGACTTAATTTTAGCAGAAACGAGCCCAG
>PISX010017654.1:0-35892 GCA_004024625.1 Mellivora capensis | reverse complement strand
ATTTTTTTCAGGCCAGAAAACAGTGTTTTCTATTGGACTTTTAGGTGTCCTACACTATACCACAGCTGCAGTCTGCCCTCTGGAAAAAGCCATAAATGTGGAAAACTTACCACATGTTGGCCACTTCTTCAAAATTTTGACACTCTTCCAAAGTCTGCCTGTTTTGGAAAAATTTCCAGAACTTTCTAGTGGTTGTTTTGGTATTATATCCAGAGTTTATAGGTGTTATAGGGGAAGGTGGGTCTGTTAGGAACTTATACTCGTATATTGGAAGTGGAATGCCTAGAGTGTTCTTTTTAAAATTTCACAGACCCTATCACTCTTCTTCTCAACTGCCCTACTAGCAATGGTTCCCATTCCACTTAAAAGCTAAAATCCATACAAGACCCTCAAGGCTTTGAATTATCTGGACTCAGACTTTTTCTGATTTTGTGTCTACCTTTACTCCCTCCATTCTAGTCACAATGGTAGTCTCTTTGTTGTTCCTCAAACATGGTGACCTCACACACATTCCTGCAAGAGACCTCTGTGGTCTACAAGGCCCTGCACACTGGCCCCTGACTGCCTCCTCAAGCCTCATCTTTAGCCTCTTGATCTACTAGCCCTGCTGGCCTGTGGTCAGTCCTGGGTCATGGACTGTCCCTTTCCACCTCAAGGCTGTTTCTTCTGCCTGTAGGGCCCGTCCCTGAACTTTTCTTCTGTATACTTCTTTCGAGTCCTTACCTCTCATGAAAATGACTGCTTCTCGGAGAGTCCTTCCCGAGCAACCCCAACTAGGTGAGGTGATTTTAGCTCTTTGAACACTTTATGCTTCTTTACAAACACTGGAGTCATTTACTTACTGTTTGCTCACTAATCTTACATGCTGTGAGGGCAGGTGTTCCATCTGGTTTGCTCATTCCTGCCTCCCTGGTACCTAGTACACAGTATGCACTCAGTAGATACCTAGCAACTGGTTGTTAAGACCCTGGATGGGGTCGGAGGCTGGTAGGGAGGGGACCTCTTATAATCCCTACTGTGTCTACTTAAGCTCATTGTGACATTGTGTAAGTATCACATGTCTGATTTACTCTTAGGGGCTCTGAGAGGGGAAATGACTTGCCCAAGATCACAGGTCAGATTCTAGCTGAGAATTTTGTGGTGTGAGCTCAGACCCATGCGAGAGGTCGGATTGCACCCAGCTTCAGCCTCCCTGTCCCACTTGCTCTTTGCCCCATGGGCTGACTACAGGGTTGCTGAAGGCCTGGCAGAGTAGTTCTCTCTTTTTTCAGTGTTTTCCCACAGGGTTCATAGCTGGGCTCTGCATGCTGATTGGAGGGAAAAGGGCTCGTGTGAGCACTATGTTTTATATGATGGGGATGGGGGGAGGGGCAGCAAAGCACCGAGGCTCTGAGGCAGCACAGGACTGCCAAGTTGAGAGGCCTGTTTCTCTTCTTCCTTTCACCGTGACTCCTTGTTTATGGTCAACAAGTCTTTCCCAGAAAAATAGCTGAGCTGCAGGGGCCGTCAGTGCACACCCAGGGCAGCACCCCCTACCTTGGTGGTGAGGACCCCGAGACCTGTGGGAAAAGGTTCAGAACACTCTCTCCATGCAAAGCCCCTTTTGCACTCTGGGTTGAATACTCCAGGATGAACATCTTCCTTGGTGCAAGTGCTCACGAGACTTGGCGGTGCCTCTGACTAATTGGCATTTAAAATATCTGTGTTCTTTGGGCATCTGCACGGCTCAGTCAGTTGAGCATCCGACTCTTGGTTTTGGCTCAGGTCGTGATCCTGGTGTCGTGGGATTGGGCCCCACATCTAGCTCTGCACTCAGCAAGGAGTCTGCTTGAGATTCTCCTCTCCCTCTCCCTCTGCCCTTCCCCTGGCTCACGTGCAGGTGCGCACGCTCGCTCTCTCTCAAATAAATAATAAATAAATCTGTAAAATAAAATATCTGTGTTATTTTAATGATAGATGATTGGTTTACCAGTAGTTTATCCGGCTTGTTGAATACTATGCAGGCATTAAACACAGAGATGTAGAAGAGTTAAGGATCTGAGGAGGTGCTCAAGCTGTGTGACGTGAAAAGAAAAACAAGGGTTCTTTCAAAAAAGAACCAGCATATGTTTCTATTTTTGCAAAAATACATATCTACATAAACAGATAATGTATACTGTACATAGGAAAAAGCCTGGGAAATTTACACAAGGTAACAGTTTTCAGTGATGATGGAATAAAGGGTAATTTAGAAAACATTTCCTATTCTTTTTCAAATTGTTTCAAAGAATATGCATTACTTTTGTAATAAAAATTTTAAAATATAGACATTATTTTTAAAAGGAAGCAAACAAATCCAAATACTGTGGAAGCGAGTATCTTCAGGATTCAGGAAGTACCTGCTGTCTCAGGGCCTGAATAGTCCTCTCTGGAGAGTTCTGAGGTTTGGGGGACAGAAGGAGCTCTGGCAGGCCACCAGCATTGAGAAGAAGAGGTTTCTTGTTCCCAGGGGAACGAAATGGCTCCATAAATCAACCATCTTCCCCATTCCCACTGCTCCCTCCACTGAGAGAGACCAGGGACTCTAAGACAATGGCTGAGGTCATGCTGGCACCTCCTCCAGGCAGCTCTCCATGAATGGTCTGTCTTTTTCCCTCACCTGCTGTGACCTACCAGGCCAAGCATCCTGCACGTTTTCTCAGGGAAGCTGCTTTCTCATCATGCAACAACAGAGTAGCCTGAAAGGACATTGCCCCCACTTGTCCAACTTATCCTGCGACAGGCATGATGTTAAGTCCCTTTGTCAGTAACTTCAATGAGCAATGAGTCACCCTGACAAGATCTGGAGGCAGCTGCTAGTGATATTATATTGGTTTTGAGTGGGGAAGCTGGGGCTCAGCAAGGCTCACCATTTTACTGGAGGTCACAGAGCCAAGTGAGGGCAAATCCAGGATTCCAACCCTAGTCGGGCTTGAGTGACTTTCTTACCTTGTGACAATATCCACAAAGATCATGGGTCAGCCCCTTCTTGCTAGAGGGCGGTGTGTGTGTGTGTGTGTGTGTGTGTGCGCGCGCGCGCGTGCGTGCATAAACCTATGTACTGGGCAATCAGGAGGTGGGGAGTGATTAGTGGATGTCCATGTGCCAGGCCCTGTGTTAGAACTCAGGCTCTCTTTTAACAAGCCCACATGGTTTATCCTAATGACATCCCCATTTACCTCTGAGGCTTGGCGGATGAAGTGATGCTCCCGAAGATGAACTGGGATTCCAATCTGGGATGGTCTGACCTGATCGCGACCCCAGTGTCCTGCTGTGCCACTGATCTTCCCTGGCTGCTGACATTCTGCAGGGCCAGGGCAGGTGTGGCAAACGAACGCAAACTAGGGCCACATGCAGCCAGCTGCCCATTTTGGTAGGCTTCTGAGCTAAGAATGATTTGTACATTTTTAATGGGTTGTAAAAACAAAAATATCAAAGAAAAATATGTGACAGAGAGATACGTGGCTGGGAAAGACTCACATATTTACCTCTGGGCCTTTACAGAACGTTTGTGGACCCCTGGCCTAGGATCCTGAGGTTCAAGGAGAATTCTTTGGGCCTGTTCCCCATCTTCCACACTTGGCGGTCCCAGTGTCATACTTGAGCAAGCACTGTGTACAGAAAGCCCTGGCTATGGCAGAGGTGAGCATTTGTTTAAATTTTGTTTTTTAATTAAAACAAAACAAAACAAAACAAAAAACTGGTGCACCTGAGTAGTGCAGTTGGTTAAATGTTGGACTTGGTTTTAGCTCAGGTCATGATCTTGGGGTCATGAGACTGAGCCCCGCTCAGTGGGGAGTCTCCTTCATTTACAAATACAGCTACTTGCATCTCTAACATATAAGGATTTAATACATTACCATTTAACCAGATTCTTTGCATAATATTTATTTCTTGTCAGTTTGCCTTGATGATCTCAAAAAAGCCTTTTCACATTTGCTTTGTTTGAATCAGGATCCAAATGATATTACCCATCATGGGTGGTTCGATCCAGACACATGATTATATTCCAGGCTAATTATTTTGGCAAGAGGACATCATAGGTGGTGCTTATATTTCTTATTATACCTCCTCATGCAGCATATGATGTCTAGTCCCCTGCTGTTAGTGGTGCTAAGACTCTACGGTGGGTTCCAGCGTTGCCAGACCAGTGCCTCTAGGATAAGCTTTACCATTATGCAATTTTCGCAAAATTGTGATCACTTCCTAGATGCTTTCATTAATGCGACTTCCAAAATGGTGCCTTTCCTCTTTTCCCCTTGCATATATTTGTTGGCGGAACATATCCCATCAGCGATATCTCTGAAAGTCTGGGGAGGACGCGGGTGTGGGGGTGGCCCCAGGACAAACATGCAAGTTTGGGAACCAGGTACTGTGTGGACCAGAGAGAGGCAGGTCGGGAATCACTTCCGGGAGGAGACAATACCTGTCCGCGGTCCTGAAAGATGAGGTGATGAGCAGATGGGGGGTGGGGGCGGGGAGAAGGGTGTAGCAGGAAGACCAAGCACCCAGGGAGCTGGGGAGCCGCAGCAGGCGCCGTGGGAGCGGAGAGGGCAGGCCCAGTGTGGACGCGGGGCTGTAGGTGTCAGCAGAGGCGTGGCTGTGGGGTCACCCCGGGTGGCCCGGCCCGGCCCGCCCCTCGGCCTGCGCGGCCATTGTCTGCTCCCTGCCCTGCCTTGGCAGCAGAAGGTGACATCTGGTGACTAATGGCCGAGGCTGTGTGCGAGCTCCTCCCCCTCCCGCCGCCCCGGGGCAGCTGAGGCTCCGGCCTCCCCTCTGCTGTGCGGGCCCAGGCCGCTGCCACCTCCACCTCCACAGGCCCACTGCCCGGGGGGGCCCCTGTGCGTGCGTGCCCCTCCTGCGCGGGTGTGGACGCAGCCCTCCATCAGCTCTCGAACCCGGCTGAGGGGCTGCAGCTCTTGCGTGCGTGCAGACAGGGACCGCCGCTGGAGCCTAAGTGCACGTGCAGTGACACGCGTATGCGCGCTCATACTCACCCACAGGCTCACAGCCATCCATGCTGTCGCACATTCTGCTTGTGCTTGTTCATGCGTGTTTGCAAATGCACATGTGACGACAGCTTCCGCCTGATCACTCAGACTTAACCAACAACACATCTGTGCATGTGTTCACATAAGCACACGCATCAGTGCGAGCTGCTGCAGCCATGCCCTGTTTACACACACATCTGTGGGAACACACAGGCATGCCCATGCACACTCAGGAACCGACAGGTGCTGTCCTTGTCCTCGCAAAGGCCCAGGTGACCAAAGGCCTCATTCAAATCCTAGACATGACCCAGGCTAAACTAACCACATCAGTGTTTACATGATAAATTAGTTATCTACATTTAAAAACCTGCAGATTTCTCATAGAGATTTGTATTTCTACCTTCTCTTGCAAAATTGGAAACTCTGGTAATTTGAGGTCTATTTCTGGCTGGCCCCCAGGGGCTGGGGCTAAGCAGCAGGGGCCCCTTCAGGCGATGCTTGAAGCTATCCTCCCTCAGCTGTCCTCTACGCCCCCACCCCCTCAGGGACCTCTGAGGCTGCCAGCCCAGGTGAGAGGCTGGGGCTCCGTAATCAGCCAGCCAGGAGTTCCAACTTGGATCCCCAACCCTGCCTTTGGGGCCTGATATGGGGGCAGGGAGGAGGGGACTTGGTTCTAACTAGCTCTAGCCTGATACCCTTAGTGAGAAGACCCTCCTCTCTGTAGGGTGTTGGCAGGTGCTGCCCGCAATGGGGAAATTCTGCCATCTGTGTAGTACCTTCTCTGTGTGGGGACCATTCATCGTTCTGAGAGCTCTGAGAGGGGGTGCCAATGCCTCCATCTTATGGTTGAGAAGACGGCGGGCTGGGAGGGCTATTACTACCTTGTCAGAAAGTGCAGAAAGGGTATTCTGTCAACATTGCTGGGGTGGGTGGTTGGGTGGAACAGAGCTGTGGAGTCCCCTAGGTGGGAGGTAGAGAAGGTCCTGTGAAGTACAAATGTCTCCTTTGTGCCCCTGAAGCGGTCTCCTGCGTGACTCTGGCACATCTCTCTTCCTTAGGCCATGATCAGGCTCTCTGGCTCTCTCTGGCCTTTGCCCTGGTGCAAAGCCTCGGTCCCAGAAGGAGAGACTGGTTCCTGAAGGTTCCTGGGGTATCTGTCTACTACTGGGTTCTGGCTAAACCTGCAAATGGCAGCCCAAGGGGGCCATTGGTCAGCCTCAGAGACTACCTACCATCCCTCCACCCAGCATCATCTCATCCACTCAAGGGCTCTGGCAACCTCTGTAGGCTGACACCTCTTCCTGTGGCTTATGTGAGCCTCTGGTCCACTCACTCTTCTCTACCTGAAGTCTATAGGCTCTTAACTCCTAATGTGTCTGAAGCCAGCCCATTGAGTGGGATGACAGATTGGTCATGGCCTAAGCTCAGATCCCAGCTCTCCTACTTCTTGCTGTGTGACTCTGGGCAAGTAGTTTAACCTCTTAGTGTCTGTTTCCTCCTCTGTAAATGGAGGGCAGTAACAGTACCTGCCTCGAGGATTGCTGGACGAGGATTAAGTGAGGAAATCCATTCAGAGTGCTGATTTTGGTGCCCATCACATAACAAGTGCTGCAGAAGCACCAGCACTTACTAACTTGGCTCCCATGCTGGTTCCTCCTGCCATTGCCCCTGCCTTGTTGCTGTTTCCTTTCACCAGCACAAGCCCGGGTCCTGTGAATCCCTACCCGCTCCCCGCTTGCATCCCTCCCACACTCACCACCACTAGTCCGAGTTCCCAGATCTTTCTGGAATGTGCGCTGTGCCCTCCACCTGGGTGACCTCTGCTCTGCTTTGGTATGGTGTCACCCTTGGCCTGCACAGTTGTGATCCCTGCCCTTCCCCCACCATGGGTGGTTGAAGGGACAGGCTGTCGGTGCGTCTAGAGTGGAGGGTTAAGAAGTGAAGCCAGAGTCTGCTTTCTCCCTTCTGATTCTGTGTCGGCACCTTACACTTAGCAGCCAGTCCAGAGCATGCTCTTTCTCCAGTCCATCCCTTTGCTCCAGCCGCGTCCTCTGCCTGGAAGCCCCTTCCCCTAGCTCTAGTTCCGCTTGTCTGTCCTGAGCTCACCTGTCCTGCCCTCCCCCACTCCCTCGCTTCCCGTCCACTTAGGTATCTCTCACCACGTTCTCCGTGCGTGGCTCGGAGGTGGCACTTTGTTTGTTGTATTTCTCTGTTTATGTGTCACCTGGATCAGCTTCTCAAACATTAGTGTGCCCATAAATCTCTCAGAGACCTTATCCAAGTGCAGATTCGATTCAGCAGGTGTGGGATGGGGCCCGAATGTCTGCGTTTCCAACCAGTTCCCTGATACGCTGCTGCCGCTCTTCCCAGACCGTATTCTGAATAACAATGAGTCCCGAGAGGGCAGTGACTTGTACACAATTCATCTTGGTATCTTTGGTACTTTGCTGAGAGCTTGGCAAATGGAAAATGAAATAAATGCTTGCTGAAGTGAAGGAAGGAAGGTAGGAAGGAAGGAAGGAGTCTCATGCAGATGAGAGGGTGTTGGGAAGTCTTCTGGAGGAGTTAATGTCTAAATTGCATCCTCAGGAGGGGTAGGAGGTAGCTGGGTAGAGAGGGCCATGGTGGGTTGAGATATGTCAGGTGAAGGTCATGGCCAAAGCACAGAGATGTGCAGAGCATGGGTGCAAGGTATAACTGGGAAGACTTGAAGGCCAGGAAGGTGGGAAGGGCCAGGTCACTAATGATCAGGGGTGCCTTGCTGCAGGTATAAGAAGACTGGTGGCCTCCATTTTATCCTGGAGCCTCTGGGGATTGGCCTGATGTCATCTGTGGGCAACTCCTGCAGAAGGAAAGGATGAGGTAAGAGAGAGGAGATGCAAGAACAAGTGGTCACTCATGGGGCTCCCTAGTCATTCATGTGGAACTCAGGCCATGGCAGTGAGGGTTAACGACACGAGGTAAAGAAGAAGTGAGGAGGAAGAATGGATAGGACTTGGTGACTGATTGGAAAAGAGGGTGAAGGAAAGACTCCTTCTTCTGGGGGGGGGGCACTTCGAGGAATGGTCGTGCCATTGGCAGAGGCTGGAGGAGTATGAGAGAAAGACCTGGTATGCGGAGAAAGATGAAGAGTTTCATTTCAATGCCAACTGGGTGCGCAGTACCCATGGGGCATCTGTGCCATCTGAGTCAGGAGCTCCTGAGAGAGACCAGGGCTGAAAATGACAGTACAGGAAGCTCTGGCTGACAGATGCTCATTGAAGTTTTGGGAGAGAATGAAATCATTTGGGGAAATTGTAGAGTAAGAAGAGAAGAAGGCAGAGGAGGGACCCTGGAGGAAAACTATTCATTTAAAGAGCAAGAATTAATGACAACCTGTTGGAGATAAAATGGGAATAGAAAACATTTATAATAGCAACAAAAAGATTTTTAAAAACCCTAAGAATAAACATTACAAGAGATGTGCAAAATCTAAGTGGAGAAAGCATTAAAATGCTTCCAAGGGACAAAAAAAAAGCATTTGAATAATGCTTTTGGATAGGACTAACATCATAAAATTGTCTGTCCTATCTCCGATAATTTAGAATTTAATAAGATTTTCCATAAAAGTGAAGACTTTGTTGTTATTTAGGCTGAGTCTCAGGTTCCTGTAGGAAAATAAGCATGTGTTGAGAGACCCTTCTCTGTAGATGTTTCTGGATGAGCAGAAGCAGTGGCCACCTTTGTGCTAGACTGTCTGTCAGGGCTGTTTGCATAGTGAACAAGCTTGGAAAGTAGAGACAGTGTTTCCCTCTGGAGAAAAGGGCAAGTTTGTTTCCTGTCTGGTGTAATAACCATAGTGTCTCCCTCTGGGGCAAAACCCAGGCAGGTTTACTGCTCACTGTAAGACTCTGGCTCCCTGAACTCCAGGAAGTTGTGACCCAGCTTGCTCACCTGCGGGCATCCCCTGGACCGCTTCATGTCACCCTGTGGGACCTGAGGCTCGTGCAACTGTCACAAACACTGATACTCTGGCTCTTGCTGTCGCGAGTCACAAAGGCCTTTGTGTCTGACCCCAAAGTCTCAGATCTTTTGCCAGCATCCAGGAAATGCGGCAAGTTAACTTCTTGGCTTGTGAGCAGACTAAAAACTCACTCAGACTCTTTATACTTCTTGACAGCACTAATAGCCTTAAAATTTTTGAAAAAGAATAGTAAAGGGGCACGTGGGTGGCTAGTCGGCCTAAGCTTCTGACTCTTGATTTCGACTCAGGTCATGATCTCAGGGTACTGGGATCGAGCCCGGCACTGGGCTCTATGCTGGGCTCTCCCTCTGCCCCTCTCTCACCTCTTAAAAAACAGTAAAATGGGAGAACTAGCTGTATCTGAAATTAAACTGCTTTTTAAAGCTCTATTATATAAAACAGTATGGTACTGGAAAACCCAGTAGAACAAAACATAATCAGAAATTATACGTGAGAATTTGGTCTGAGACAAATAGGGTATTTTGAACTGAGTGAGAAAATGCATTATTCAACAAATGGGGTTGGGACAACTGGAGAATCATCTGGAAGAAAAATTGTATCCATACCCCATATTTTATAGTAGAATAAATTCCATATGAAACAAAGATGTAAATGTAACAAAATGAAACCTTGAAAGTACCAGAAACATGGGAGAACTTTAAAACTTTTTAAGTATGATGCATCACCCAGAAGCTGTAAAAGAAAAGACTGATAATTTTAACTGTTAAAACAGCACTTCTGCATGGCAAAGCCCAACACAGGCAAAGTCAAAAGACACACTTGGAAGGTATTTGCAACTCCAGTGACAAAGAGCTAATTTCTCTGCCATATAAAGAACCTCCAGGGGTGCCTGGGTGGCTCAGTCATTGGGTGTCTGCCTTCAGCTTGGGTTGTAATCCCAGGGTCCTGGGATCGGGCCCCACACTGGGCTCCTTGCTCTGCGGGAGGCCTGCTTCTCCTTCTCCCACTCGCCCTGCTTGTGTTCCCTCTCTTGCTGAGTCTCTCTCTGTCAAATAAATAAATAAAATCTTGAAAAAAAAAAGAATGTCCACAAATCAGTATGAAACAGATCAACAACACAAAAGAAAGATGGACAGGTGCAAAGACTCACTGAAACCTATATATAAAACAAGATGCCCCATTATTCGTAATAGAAGAAATATGATTAAAGTTTCACTGAGACATTGTTTCCTTTCTCAGGCTAAAATCAAAACGTCTGCTAACACACCATCTGGGGAAGTAGAGGCCCCATGCATTGCTGATATGAGTGGAGACTGTGTGGCTCAACGTGGGGGATTGGGCAAGATCTTCTGACATGACAAATGCTTTTGACCTAACCCCTTCTAAGAATTTATCTTACGGAATGATTCCCACACATGGAAAGTGATGCCTGTGAGATTATTACAACACTGAATTATTACAGTGAGCTATGTACAACATCGTTTGCAATAGCAAAAGGCAGAAAACATCCCAAAAAAGCACCCGAAGGGAGGTGATAAAATTAATTAGGTACATGTGTGCAGAAGAATACTATAGAGCTGGAAGAAAGGACAAAGAACTTGGTGATGTACTGATATGAAAGACCTTCAAAATATATTGCCATGAAGAGAGCAAGGTAAGTTTTGACATATGTAGAATGCTGCCATTCTTGTGGTGAAAAAGAAGCTGTGTGTGTGTGGGGAGAATTTGTAGATGTATGCGTGTTTATATAGATAAGTCTGCGGAGGAATATTGGTAATGTTAGTTGCCTGTGGGTTGAGAGACAGGAGTGAGAAAGGAACCTTTTCACTGTACATACTTTTACACCTCAGCAATGTTGAAAACATACTACATCTATCTGCCCCACAAAAAAGAACAAAGAGTGTGGGCAAAAGATAAGGTGGCCGTGATGGAGACTAAGACATGCCGTCCCAGGCTACAGAGGAAGCCAGGGACCGGCAGCCTGGAGAAGCCAGGCAAGAAGAGCATTCCGAGAAAGACGCAGTGGCTCATGGTATGAAATTCCATGAGAGATTAAGGGTTTAGGTAGAGACCTGGAGATGTGTGGTTGGTGTGTTCAACAGAAAACAACTGGTGGAGACATTGGAACCCTCGTGCCCTGTTGGTGGGAGTGCAGCCCCTGTGGAAAACAGTACGACACCTCCTCAAATAATTACAAGTAGAATTACTGTATGATTCAGCAGTGCCACTTCTGGGAATATATCCCAGAGGACTGAAAGCAGGACCTCAGAGCAATTGGGGCACAGCCGTGTTTATAGCAAAATGATTCACAGGAACCCAGACGTGGAAGCAACCCAGATGTCTATTGACAGATGAATGGATAAGCAAAAAAACCAAAAACAAACAAACAAAAAAACGACACAAACAGAGGAATATTATTCAACCTTTAAAAGGCAGGAAATTCAGACACATCCTGCAACATAGCTGGATGTTGAGGACATTATGTTCAGTTAAATAGGCAAGTCACAGAATGACAAACTCTGCATGATTCCACTTTTAAATATGAAGTACTTAGAGCTGTCAAAATCACAGAGACAGCCACTGGTGTTGCCGGGGCTGGTTGGAGGGGCAGAAGAGGGAGTTCGTGTTTATTGGGAACAGAATTTCAGTTTTGCAAGATGAAAAGAGTTCTGAAGATGGGCGGTTACACAACCATGTGAATGTATTTACTGCCACTAAGCTGTACACTTAAAAATGGTTAAGATGGTAGATTTTATGTTATGTAATATGTTATGTTATGTTATATAAAAAAAAATTGGAAACCAGAAAGAAGGGGCTGGTCTGCATTTGTGATTTCAGAGTAGTAGAAGTAGGCCAGTTGTAGAGTGTGGCCAGAGATGTGAGTGGCTGGCTTGGACAGGAGGAGGAGAAGGTTGCTGTGGGTGAGGTTAAGAAACCGAGCATCCATGAGGTGCCTAGGCGGCTCAGTGGGTTAAGCTTCTGCCTTCGGCTCAGGTCATGATCTTGGGGTCCTGGGATCGAGCCCTGCATTAGGCTCTCTGCTCAGCAGGGAACCTGCTTCTCCCTCTCTCTCTGCCTCCCTTTCTGTCTACTTGTGATCTCTCTCTGTCAAAAAAATAAATAAAATCTTAAAAAAAGAAAGAAAGAAACTAACTGAGCGTCCCTGGTGCCGGGTGGGACATCCATGTGGAAACTCAAGTCCCCAGGGTCGGGTGTGGGTGAGGATGAAGGCTGTGAGCCCAGTGCCAAAGTCTTCGATGATCCTGGGGGTGGGGCGGAAGCCTGGCGAGTGGCTCAGAGAGGACTGGAGGGGAGGGACTGGAGCCAGGTGGCATAAGCCTTAAGGAGCAGGGCTTTCCCATGGGGTGAGTCAAGGTGAGGAGTGAGAGAATGGACCCCTTCCCCGCCTGCAGTGTGCTGAGTGTGGGATGGTGTGGTCTCCTGCCCAGGGCTCTGGGAGCAGTGTCCTTGCACCAGATGGGGTGAACAGGTCTGGCTTTATCCTCAAGTCCCCTCCTTTACTCCTGGTGTGGCTATGCAGCCTGGCTCAGATAGTGAGGACAGATCGCAGGAGAAGGGATGGAGAAACCTAGTATGATTCTATCCATCCTTGCTGCCCTCCGTGGTGAGCTTCTGAGCCATCATCTTGGTGGCAACAAACCCACCTCAACTCACATCCTAAACAGGTGACATCGGCTAAGAGGACAGCACTTTGGCCCACCTGGGGCAGGGGAATGGTGAGGAGAAGGGGGAGGCTCTGGAAGCCAGGGCTTTGACAGCCCAATATGGAGCACCTACCTGTCAAAGATGGCATTATTCCTACACATAAACCCCTTAGCAGCCTGGAGAGTCAACTTGGGGGAAATCAAACAGAAACAGGATGCTCACTCAGTACGGGTGAGTGGAGGGGAGAGGGATGTGTGACCCCCCTCCCTCAATGTCCTAGAGGAAGGGCAAGTCTTTATGACAGCCAGAAGCATGATAGAAAGGTCAGAAGGACATGAACTCATCCACAGGAATTCAAAAACATAAGTCACAGTTCTATTTGCCTAGAAATGGCAGATTTCTCATCAGGAAGGAAATTGAAAACAACAAAGAGCGAGGAGCACTTTAGCATGATTTTGTGAGAATGAGCCCTCAGTGGTGGGTCTCTGTGAAGCCTGCCTGACCACCTCTGACTGGTCTGGTTTCCCCAGATCCTTCGCTCGTGTTCTACCCGAGTATAAATCCCAGCAGGCTCCAGAGGTTTGGACTTTCTGAGGGCAAGTGAGGGCACATCTTAGCCAAGGTCTATTGTTATAAGTAATGAAAACTGACCTGAGTTAACTTCAGCAGGGAAGAAAATTCATTGGAAAGAATCTGGTTTATCTCATGAAAGCAAGTGCAGCCAGACCTCTGGAGGGATGGGGTTTAGGAGTCAATGTTTGCCAAAGCCAAAGTGTGTTCCATGGGTCACTTGTTCTGGCAGATGCCTGAGGAAATGAAGTGCTCTCTGGTCCAATGAGTTTGGGAAATGCTATGTGTCTTTTGCTCAAGGCCCACTGGCATATTAAAGGCTCTGATAAGTCCTGCAGCAAGAACACTTCTTTAATTAGCTAAGTATTTCCCCCAAATATTTGTAAAGTATAGTTGTTAACAGCAAGACCAAGGAAGTTACTGTGGCCCTCACTGTGTTGTCATGGAGCGGACTTTGCCATGTAGAGGGGTATGCTAGAGAGATTGTATGTCTAGGGGTCAAGGGTGTGGACCACCTGACTTTGAATTTCTTCAGCCCTTCCTTCCTTCCTTGCTGTGAATGCTAGACTAGCCTGGTGAGGGCAGCGGGGAGTTCCTAATACACTGTATCCAGCCAACACATGCAGCTCTTCTGTTGCTTCCTTCTAGTTTCAAGCCTAGAGGGGAGTAGCCACATAGGTGAAATCTTCTCTCTCCATAGGGATCATTAGGGTTGGAGCCTGCAGATGGGTTTAAACGAGGATTAAATGAGTTAAAATGCCTGCGTGATCCCCAAGAAAGAACTAGAGTCTGATTCTACCACATTCTTGCTGCATGGTTTAGGCAGGTTACTTCACCTCTCTGAAGCTCCGTGTCCTTTCTGCAGATCAGGGTGCTAACAGTAATATTTCCTGAGCTTGTGGTGAGGATGAACTGAGCTTATTAATAATGTCTTCAAACTCTCTGGTTCACAGTAAGTGCTAAAAATATTTAGCTATTATTATTGTTATTACTATGGATTGAACACATGTCCTGCCATGAACTTCACAGAGTCTGGGGGGGCTTATGGGTCTGTCTAACCATCACTTACTAGTGTCCACACCCAGTGGGGACTGGGATACGAGGCTGAATCTAGTAGTTTGGCCTCAGCCCTCATAGAGTTCTCAGTCTTGTGGGGTAGACAACGTTAAGAGATAACTACAGAGGGATTGTAAGAATGTGGTACTGTGACAGCCCACAGGAAGAGCTTAGCACCAGGGACATGGAGGTCAGCTGTTACAGACTAAAGACATGAAGGTGCCTGACCTCTTTGGGTGGCCCAGGCAGTTCAGTGTGACTAGGGGAAAATGTGAGAATGGGTGGCATCAAAGATGTTGGCAGGGACCCCCCAGGGGAGGGCCTTGCATGCCAGACCAAGGAGCTGGGATGTTATCCTGTGGGTACCAAGGAGCTAATAAGGTGTTTCAATCTAGAGAGTGTCATGACAGGTGTGTGATTAGGAATCTCCCTCTGGCAGCTTGGAGATGGGTTGGAGAGGCACAGACCGGAGGCCAAGAAACCAGCCAGGGTGCTGCTTATGGATATCAAGCTGGGATGGGGGAAATTCCTGGCTAGGGTGACTTGTTGCCACCAGTGGAGTTGGTGGTAGTTGGTGCTGGTTTAGAGGGAGGGACCTGAGCTTGAGTCACATTGAGTGGATGTTCCCGTGGGCAATCCAAGTAGAGGAGTCAACAGGCAGCTGGTTGTATAGGTCTGGAGATTTCGATCTGGGAGCCATCAGTATTTCAATGGAAATGGTATCCTAGGAGTAGATGAGGTTGTTCAGAGACAGTCAGGATCAAGGCAACCCTGGGGAGCTGGATCCCTGAGGGAAGGCAGGGAAGAGACTCCTCCTGCGAGAGCAGAGGCTCTACAGGCACTTAGAGTCCACATCTCTCACAAATTAAAATTCTCAAAGCTGCTGCTCTCCCTCTTCCAGGGAAAGCTCCTTTACCCTCAAATCCTGTCAATTTGTCTTAAACCTGGGCTTTTCTGATTAGTCCCCAGCATGAAAAAACCCCAAGCTCTTTAGGCCTACCTCATCATCATGATGCTTTGCCCATGCCCTGGGACCAGTTTCTTAATTCTGCCAATGGAGAGAACTGGCTCTCATCAGCTGCTTCCATCCCAGAGTTGCTGCTGCAGACACAAGAAGCACAGAGCCAGCAGTGTGGTAGCTGGGAGGTGGTACAGACTATCCTCATTCCGTGGGACTTAGCCAAGCCCTTCTGTCTTCTGGGGAGCCTGAACATTCAGCCCTTCTTCCTTGCAGACCTTCAGTGAGAATGAAATGAGCTAAGAATGTCTGTGTGATCCCAAAGGTAGAACTGGGGATCCCAGTGGAGAGTGGTGGAGGGAGTTACATGGAATCAGGCATCCCTTTGCCACAGGAAGCATCTTCAGAAGCAGTGTCTGAGGCAAAGCAGACGCCTTGCCCATGGAGGTGACTGGCTGGCAACTCGGTCTCACTTTCCTGCTTCCACTCTCTCCCTTACAGACAGGAGCTAGAAGCCCAAGAACTCTTCTTCTAGGAACCTTGCCACATGTAGGTTCCAGGTTAGAGTCTTCCAAGGAGAGGCAGTTGCATGAGATTCGGAAGGTGGGAAGGAAGCAGAAGCCCTACTGTTGTCCCATCAGCCGTGGTGGGAGGATTGGTGGGCGCTGGCAGATGTGAGATGTTCGAACAAGCTCAGGATTTTCCTGTGAGTCCACAACTTCAGTGGCGTCTATGAGCACTGTAGCAGTTCCTGTAGCTCTGGCAACTTCTTTACTTCCTGAAGGGTTGCAGAGAAGCTCTAACCTTTCAATATCCAATAACCCTAGCCATTCTATAAGTTTTTTTAAGCACTGTATTGGTCAGCTTTTGCTGAATAACAAGCCGCTTGAAAAGTTACTCATGTAAAGCAACATAACATATTTTAGCTTACAGTGTGTGTCAGAATTTGGGCTGGGCTCAGCTGGGCAGTTCTTCTGGTCTTGGTTGGGCTCACTCGTGGGTCTGAAGTCTGCGTGCGAGAAGATGGTCCACAGGCTGGACCATCTAGAGCGGCCTTAGCTGGGATGACTTGTCTATACTCCATGGGGGGTCTCTCACGCTTGTGCACATCGTGATGGTACAGTGTTCTAAGAGAGCAGTGGAAGAAGGCAAGGTTGCTTGAGGGGAAGGCTGGGAAGATTTCTTGAGGGCGGAGCAACGTAATGTCTGCCGTACCCTATTGACCAGATGAGGCTAGAAGACTAAACCCAATTCAAAGCCCATCACATGGCCACAGGGAGAATAGTCATGGCCGGGTTTGCAAATGGTTGACAAGGGCACCTCTTTCCTGTTTTGAATCCTTTCCTGTTTGAAAGATCTGGGAAGTTTCTGTGTCCCTGAGGAAACCTTTGCAGATATATGCAGCACTCTGCATTTCAGAAGGCAGTCGGAAAGCAGAAGCAGCTACTGAGTTTCAGATGAAGTGTGGCATGGAGGTCAGGATTTGGCCTTGAGTCCTGGGCTGCACCATTTACCACAAGTTGACACTGGGCCAGTCTCTTCACCTTTCAGAGACTTGAACCCTTTTCTCTCAAATGAAAATGGATAAATTTATGTGCAGCGATCCAATAAATTACTTGTAAGGGAAGTTTGAATAATAATGGTCATCACTCGCATTTGAATAACCCGAGAGTGTAAAACCTTCCAGCCTAGGGGCTGTTGGTCGCAGGGGCCAAGGCAGCAGGAGCAAGAGCCCTCCTGATGGGATGGATACAAGTCAGGTAGATGTTGGTTGCTGTCTCTCCACCTTCTCAAGTACCCTGGTACATTGTGGGACTTAGAAGTCAAGAATGACTGCCAGCCAAATCTTCCATCTGGGGCCTCTGTGTTGGAATGAATCCAGAGTTTGGAAAAGCCCCAGAGTTGCTGGAGCCAGAACAAACTCCAGGGCTGGCACGAGCCATCTCCCATCCACTGCTCCCATCTGCCCTTTTGGCTCTGGGTGCCGCGAGGCCCTGCTTGTTCTGGCCCATCCCCTCTCTGCGCCTCATGAGCACAGCTGCCTGCAGGACCACTGCTCAGCGTCTCGTGAAGCCCCTGCTCCAGCTGGACAGGATTCACAGGGATAACGAGCTTGCAAATAAATTCCTGCTGCATCAGCTCACAAGGCTGAAGGTTAGGCTGGAGATGAGGACCAGGGCAGGCAAGGGGAGGAACACACCCAGAGATTCAAATGGCCCCTGTTGAGGCTCATGTCACACTGTCTCTTGGAGCAGAGATCCTGCGTCCCTGATCTCATACCCTCTTCTGCTTTTAGAATCTGGTTCCGATGGAGACAGATTTAGGAGGCCAGGATGTAAGGCCTTTGTGTTCAGCAGAACATAATCAGGGCAGCAAGCCCTGTGCGTGGCCTCTGAGGACAGGGAATTTGTTCAGACTTCTTGGGGTTTGCCAGTAGAGACAGGGTGCTGGAAAGTGAAAAAGTTCAGCGCCATCCCAAAATAAAATGAAAAGTCGTAGAAGGAAATGTACTTGCTGTCAGTGGATATGTATGAGAAGGGGCCAGGTGAGTTCTTGCAAACATCAAAGTCAGGGAGGTGTGGGGGACAGCAGCTGAGGGATAACTGGAAGTCTTTTGAGAGCCCTTCAGGCTCCTTGTGTCTGTCAGCCATGGGAAAGGCAGTCTGCTCTGGTGTTGTGGCCATGTCTGTTTCTGCTTAGAATCCTCCAGTAGCTTTTCATCGCCCTTAGAATAAAATCATGAAAAATTTCCCACATTATTAGTAATGCAATATTATGTCAGACCATTATCTGCCCCTGCTCCCCAACCTCCATTACTCACGATGCTGTATGTCCACTGCCTCTTTTTTTGATCCTCAGAAACCTGCCGTAATAGTTAGGATGGACTGGAAAATGTTGCAGTAATAAATAAACCCCAAGATCTCAGGGGAGCAGCCCCTATGTGTGTGTTTCTTCCTTATGTGCTATCTGATGTGGGGTCTCCTCTCTCTGGTGACCCAGGGGTCTGTTTCATGATGCTACAGTCATAGTATGTAGCTTCCAAAGTGGCCACAGTGGGTAATTGTCCCTTGTGCTTGTGATGCTTGTCCCTTGTGCTCATGGTGTGTTCTTAAATGCAGGGGAGGCTGGGCAAAGGAAAGGAGCTCATGGGCTGCCATGTTAGCCCATGTCAGTCAGAGTTCTGAATAGCAAGCAATAGAAAGTGACTTCTCGCATTGCTAGCAGAAAAGAAATTTAATAAAACAACATCACAGGGTTCAGCGCATCTTCGGGATGCCAGGTCAGCTGAGCTTGGAGGCTCTGCGGCTGGATATCACACCCCAAATTAGGCTGCAGAACACCTCTGAGATGATGCTTTTGAGCACAGACACCATGGCTATCCCCACCAACAGTGCTGGTATTGGCCATGAACTCTGTCACTGGAGCCCTAGCCACAGACACCCCGCTAGGGACCACATGGCAACTGTCCCAGGGCCAGCCTGCAGCAGGCACAACCCTGGCTTCTCTTTGTCCCTCCCTTCTGACTCAGTGTCTGGAGTCAGTGTGTTTGATCGCGGACCCTCTGTGAGCTGTGTCCTGGCTGCAAGGGGGGCTGATGAAAGGAAAATCTGATGTTTTGTGTTCTATGGAAATGGGCCCTGACATGTAAGGGGACCCCCAAATAAAGTGATGAGTTCTTACTACACTGTCTCTGGGCCTTTGCACTTGCTGCTTCCTTGGTTCTGCAGGTGTCTTCCGGGTGTCCTCAAAACAGGCTCCTTGAGCAACGCTAATGAAGTCCCTGCCAGGCAGTCTCATCCGCCCGCCTCATCCCGAGCTGCAAACACCCTGGACATTCATTTGATTAATTTCTGTCTACTCTGTCCGTGTTTACAAACACATTGTGGTCCTTCTGATGGGTTCGCACACCAGCCCTCTCCTAACTCTGCGTCCATGTGTTTTGGGGCAGAGGGGGCTGTTTCTTTACTTGATGAGATTATGAAATAACCCTGTCTGGGGGATTCCTGGTGTAATGCACTGTGACGCTCTTTCCAACCTCTCACCTTTGTCTCTCTGGCTGCAGTTTCATTGCAGAGAGACCGGGGTAGCATGTGGGACTAAGGCAGAGTGCAGAGTGTGTGACCTCAGGTGACAGGAAGAGAGAGTTGAAATGCTCAGGCGTGGGCAGACAATAAGATTTCAGGGGCAGAAGGAGGGGCAGTGGGCCCACGGCAGCCGGGGCCGGGCATCCTTGGACTCCATGAACACGTTTTGGTGTAAGACATGCTACCTCCCTCTGCCTCCTTGTCCCCTAGCTGTAGTGCCACCCCAAAGAAGGCTGTCCCCCCCGAAGTGCACGGAAGAGGTGTGAGGGCCATGCCGAGTGGCTTCCATGGAGTTGGGGGGAGCTGTGTTTTCTTTGACCTTGGAAGTCTCGTTTACTTTTCTTGATGACATAAAGTTGGAAGCATGGAGGCTGTAAGGAGTTGAAAACAGGACAGCATCAGGATCCTGCCCCATGGGAATGGATGGGGACTGCCCAGGGAGCTCCCCAAGGAGCCTATAAGCCAAACTGGCTGATACCCAGCCCAGCCTGGGGCTCTGCTTTGGGACTGGGCTGCATCCGCTGGGGCTCTGGCAGGCCCAGCGTGAGGGCAGCCAGGCCTCTTGGAAGCAGGTCTGTAGAAAGCAGTCTCCAGGCAGGGTTGAAAAGAGGGGTCACTGAGCAAACACACTTGACCATTCGGGAGAGGAGCATGGTCCTTGAGTTCCAAAGCTTGTCTGCCCCGTGCAGCCCCAACTTGGAGCCTCCTGCCTGGATTTTGTGGGCAGCCTTTGATCCTTCGGAAAGAGACAGAGATGGATAAATCATATAATGCTGGCCAATAGCAGAGGTCTGCAAACTTTGTAAAGAAAATGATTTTGGCTTTCTGGGCCATAGGATTTCTCTTGCGGTTCCTCGGTTCTGCTGGTGTGTTGAGGCAGGCAGCCATAGATGATAGGTAAATGAATGAACATGGCTGTGTGCCAATAAAACTTTGTTTGGGAGCACTGGAATGTGAATTTCATATAGTTTTCATGTGTCACAAAACATTCTTTTGTCTACCCCACCCCTCAACCATTTAAAAATGTGAAAACCATTCTTAGCTCCCAGGCTGTGCAAAAACAGATGGAGAGCCGGATTTGGCCAGGGGGCTGGATTTTGCTGACCTTTGAACTAGATCATCTCTAAAGACTGTTCCAGCTCTAACTGTTCCACCCTGGTAGTGGAAGAAACTGAGGATCTGAGAGGTAAAGTGGGTTTGCCCCGGGTCAGCAAACATGGCTGGAAGGGAATAGAGGCAGGCTTTCCTCACTTCTGGCTTCTTACCCTGGGTCCCTAATGCAGGGCCTGGCACAGGGGAGGTGCTCAGAGAGCCTTTGTTGAATGATGGAGGGAATGAACGCAGGACTTGCATAACCAGAAGATGGCAGGGATGATGTCTTCTGGTTCCTGGATGGGATGGTCACAAAACCTGTCTGAACTGTAGGATCTGACAGTGAGGAGAGACAGAGGAGCTTCCAGCACCCAGAAGCTGTTCAGGGTCGGGGAGAACAGCAATGGTCGACGCATCCCCCCATCTCCTCCTGAAAACCAAGTCACCACATGATCTTGAGAGGCAGCAAAGGCTGATCATGTGGTGACTTGGTTTCAGGAGGAGATGCGGGGATGCTGAGTTTATAGGGCTGTTGCAAGACGCAGTCATTACTTGTAGCCTGAGCACTGACACTCATTCATTGAAGAACAGTCTTTATTTTACTCAGTGGAGATCTTTATTGCTGTGGGGGCTGTTCATATCCCTGTGGGCAGCTCATTGTTCTCGTAACTGAGGCTTAGCTCCAAGAAGCATCAAGTCTGATGGGGGCGAGGGAGGGTGGGCATTTCACTTCCTCCTGGTTTGGTTTCCAAGACAGGGGAAAGAATGGCTATTCCTATGTCTTGTATACATCAGGTGCTCAATAAGAGTCTGACATATGAATGATACCCTCCCTGCACCTAGCATAGCACCCTGGATTATAGTAGAATATTTAAGGAACACAGCTTTTTAGGTATCCAGTTGCCTCCTAGTTGCTTGCTAATGTTTGAAATTTACTTGGCAGACTTCCATTTAATGGTGAGGGATAAAAGTTTAAGAGTGGGTGCAGGCCCTGGCCTGGGACCCCTGGTGACTGGGGCTTACACAGGCTGTTGGTGATGCTACCGTGCAGCAGCTTTCAGAGATGAGTTGGGAAAAAAGCAGGGATGGTGGAGCAGGGGGAGCAGGGTCATGCCCCGAGAAGTAGCGGGGGGTAGGGATAGAGAACTAGCTTTTCTGCTTTCATTCCCCATCAGGAGATCTCAGAGGTACTTGATTCTTTCCCTCCTCTTGCCCTGAACTTGCCAGTGGTAGCATCCAGTTGAATTTCTAACTAACCTGGTGGGCCATGGCCAATGCTGCAGGAAACTGAGGGCAGCTGTGGGTAACTGTGGCTGAATAAGAGCATCCTCTCCTGGTGATCACTGAGGGCAGACATGACCCCTGCCCAGCCTTGTGGTACAAAAGGCAGCTGGTATGCAAGACCCTTCGACCTGGCAGGCTCCTTACTTCTTGTAAGCTATGTGGACCACTGAACTAGGTGCCTGTGTCCTGACGAACAGGGGGTACTGGGGGACCGCATCTACCTCTCACAGCTTCATCTCTTGTTCGTTCTTGGCCTTCTTGGGGAACGGAGCACTCCCTTGAGCCCTGTCTGAGGCCTGGTGCTCACCAGCCTTCCAGCCAAACCCAGCCCTTGGAGATCTGGCCCAGTTCAAACCCGTGTCCAGAAAAGCCAGAATCACCTCTCCCTAGCTATAGTTTTGAAAGACCTGCTTTCCATAGAAAGGATGACCTCAATGATTTTATTAGTGCTTTAAAAATGTGTATGAAGGACATGGGTGGGGACAGGGGATATGTGGAAAATCTCTATATCTTTCACTTAATTTTGCTGTGAGCCTGAAACTGCTCTTAAAAAAAATAAAGTCTGTTAAAAAGATGTGTATGAAGGTAAATGATTTACTGGAGTATAAGTATATACTGGAGTATAAGATTGAGTTTAATCCCAGCTCTGCCCCAACTAGCCGTGTGACCTTGGGATACATCACCTGTTATTATCCTAGCAGTTAGTGTTGGAAGCAGGGGCTATGAGTAAACAGACCCAAAGTTGAATTCTGCCTCTTTCACCTCCTGGATTCAGTACCCTAGGCGGGTTTTGCTGTTGTTATTATGTATGTTTTTAAATTCTCTAATCCTCTTAACTTCCTTAAGTGTAAAATGGGGGAGGCGACAGTGGCTGCTTATAGGATCATAGGGCCATGTAAGCTTGTCAGAGTAAAAGCAAATGTTCATCAGATAGTTACTGTGCACCCAGCTGTGTTTTTTTTTTTTTTTTTCTTGTGCTGCTTCTATTAATCCTTAAAACAGGCTGGTACCATCAACTCTCCCATTTTACAGATGACGAAACTAAAGGATGGAGGGAAATAGCTTTCTCAAAGCCACCTGAGCAGTGGACCTGGGACTTAAAGCAAAGCCCTGCAAAGGGGCCTGGCCCAGACAAATTCTCCATGGCAGCTCCCTTCTCTATGGAAGGAAGGGGTTGGGACTGATGAACATGGGAAGGTCTAGATTTTCATGATCCTCAATCCTTCCCCCCCTTCCCATGCCCACACGCATCACGGATGTTCTCTGCATGCCAGGCCTGTGACGAACGCAGAAGATGGTGAAGAGCTAGCCTGCCTAGCTCCAAAATACTTGAAAATACATAACCGACCAATCTTTAAAATTCATGTTCTATTGCTTTTTATTATAGTTATACATATCAATTATTGAAAATACAGGTTAGAGGAATAAAGATGACTCATAATCCCACTACTCAGATTTAAAAACACTTCAGTACTTTGTTGTAGAATCTTTGAGATTCTTTCCCTGTGCATGCATATTTGAAACAAAAATGGACTTAGGGTGCATCTTGTTTTGTAAACATTCCCTGCACCCAGATTGATATATAATCAATATCTTTTCATATTACTCTTTTCCCCCTCATTTTTTTCCCCTCTCCCCTCATTTTCAGTGGTTACTTAGTTGTCCATTATATGGATATTCTGTAATTAACCCGTCCCCCATTGTTGGATACTTAGGTTAATTCTAAGCAGTTACAATGTTGTTGAGAAGACAGTCAAGCCAATACAAAATAGTTTCATAAAAGTACAGTTGGAGGGGCGCATGGGTGGCTCAGTGGGTTAAGCCTCTGCCTTCAGCTCAGGTCATGATCTCAGGGTCCTGGGATCAAGCCCTGCATCAGGCTCTCTGCTCAGCGGGGAGCCTGCTTTCTCCTCTCTCTCTGCCTGCCTCTCTGCCTACTTGTGATCTCCCTCTCTCTGTCAAATAAATAAAATATAAAATCTTAAAAAAAAAAAGTACAGTTGGAACTTGCCAGGTGCAGGGTGACAGAAATGTGGTAGAAGTTCTAGAGGGAAGTCATGCTTATTGAATGACTTCAGTAAGTCAATAAGCAGGGAGGTTTTAAGGGGTAGGGAGTGGGGGAACCAGGCTTTGAGGGAGAGGCTGGATTTCGTCTGTTAAGAGAGTGTATTCTAAGGTGGAAACTGACAACAGCCAAGGTGCAGAGCATGGGGGTCAGGGGTAGGTGTTCAGTCAGGAGGACTTCTATAGGGGAACAGCCCTGGAGAAGGCTATAGAAGGAGGGAGAGGCCTAACTCTAGGGAAGGCCTTAAGTGTGAGTCCAGCAAGAGTGAATGTCAACTTTTTGGGCAATGGGGAGCCACAGAAGGTTTTTGAACATGGCTGTGCCATGAGGAGGTCCTGTGTTAGACAGTCACTGTGCAAACAGCTTGGCAAAGGACAGACCTGCAGGAGACGGTCTCAGAGGCAGGAAGATTTGTTAGAAGGTGGGGACAAGTCAGGAGAAGTTATGTGGCCTGAATCCCAGAAGCAGGAGGAGGCGAAGGGAATGGGGTGGATGTGCATGGTGAGGATGCCCGCTGCCTGATACCTGCGGTCCAGGGGAGAATGAATAGGTGCACGTGGGCGAGCTAATGGGGCCTCCGGTGGGGCTGACTCATGCAAGCATCTGAGCCAATTATTACGAATGCTGGAGAGAGAGAGAGAAAGAAAAAAATAAAAAGCGGAGCAATGGGAATTCTCTCGGGCTGAGAAGTTCCAGGGTTGGCCTCCCATTTCAGATGGGCGGCACTGGAAGGAGCGACCTGCTGCGTGGGGGCTAGCGGGAGGGGCGCAGCTGGAGGAAGTGACATTTCCATGGCGTCTGCCTGGAACACAGACTGGGCCACATCTGCTCTGCAGGGTGCTGCTGGGGTGGGCTAGGTCTTTCCCAGAACAGCCCAGGTTTTCCAGTGCCACCCAGGGCACATGCAGGGCAAGGGAACTGGGCTGGAAGGCCGGCGCCAGGAAGGAGGCCAGGATGAAAGGTCTGGGTCTCTTTATGTTGACACCGGCCCAAGTCTTGATCCTTTGGTTGTTTCCTTGAATATTTAGATGCTTAACACGTGGCAGTCAACCTCGTTGGCTGGAAGAGAGCAGCACAGAGGGCAGCCTTCACACCCAGGTCGTTGGGGATGCGTTCCGGGGAGGCAGCGCGGGTGTAGCTAGGTGCCTTCTGCTCCTCCTTCTCGGTGGGGGCTCCTGCTGGCTTTCCCTGTAGGAGCGGTGGAGCAAACGCTACCCCGGGCTGATTGGGCCCTGTTCTCATGCTGCCTCGCTGGACATTTGGCCGGAACCTTCTCGGGTGTCTCATGAAGGTCCCTCACTTGCCTGTAGGCAGATGGCTGCTTCTGACGTTGCTTCGGGTGTTTTCCAGCTCATTGTTTCTAGGCAGGCATTTTTTCTTCCAAGCCTCGAGTTTGAGTGAAGTGCCTCTAGGCTCTTCCTCGTCACCAGGGCACGGGCCTTTGCCCCAGGAATATAAAACTTCACCCAGGCAAGGCCTGCTGGTCTAATCCTATCAGGGATAGGCATTTTTGGGCCCTGTCTTTCCCTTTGGGGTTCTAGCTGGGGGTAGGTTCCTGTGAGCCCTCATGCCGTGAGACAGCCACATAAGCTGCCTCAATAAGGGGTAGTGCCAGGAGTGGGGGCAACATGGCTATCCTGTGCTGGGGTCTGGGTGGGTCCTATTGTGACGCTGCCTCCACCCCTCAGCCTCACGGGCAACTGGCACCACCTTCTTATTTTCATGGTGAGGCCACCCGTGTGGCTAACTTCATGTTTTGAGGCTGGGGCTCCTAGCCACTGATCCCACACGCTAGCAATGGGAGGCCAGCCTGAGACAAGGACTGGTCATCCAGGTGTGGTTCTCCATTCCCGAGGGCCTCGGGTGGCCCCCCCGCTAAGGTCTGGGACCCAGAGGTGGAACATAGATGAAATGGCCAAGTCACACAGGCTCCTAGGTGACCCTGGAGGTAAAGGTCAGAGCTGCGTGGAGGCCGCAGGGAGGAGGAACTTCCTAACCAGGGGTGTCTATATGCCTCCTGATGAAGGACCTATCTTGTCAGGAGGGGAAGAAACTGCTCTCTCTTTGATCTGAACTCTGTCCTTAAAGAGGTGATGTCATTGCTGATTCAGTCACCATGTGTTTCTCGAGCATCTGCCATGTGCAAGACACTGTGCTAAGGACCGGGACACAGAGACACACGAGGTATGTTTGGTTACTGCGGACATGGGGCCCACCGTGCAGGGGCGATTCAGGACCTAAGCAGCCTAATGATGAAATAAATATCCACTGTGCTTAGTGCTTTGGAGGCAAAGCGAGGGTCCCATAAGGCAGGATAACCCTCTGTTGGGCCTTCTCTGGAGTCAGGAAGGCTTCGGGATGGGAGGGTGATGGTGATGGTGAGCCCCACGGATGATGGGAGATGCCCAGGCAAAGACTCAACAGTGACAAAGAGCATAGGTGATGATGTAGAGGCATTCAGGCACATGAGGAAGGTCGGGGGCGGGGGGTGGGTGGCAGGGGCCAGAGGAGGATGTGGCAGGCTGGAGTGAGCTTAGCAAGTATGGCAGGACGAGGCCACAGGAGAAGTGCAGCATGAAGCAGGTGACCGATGGACACACCTCGGGATGGATTTCCTTCTCCAAAGTATCAGGGCTCAGTGTGTGCTTCCGGAGCCATGAAGAACGTGAATGACTAGGGTGGAACAAAGAGCGTCAGGGAGAATCACCTTGCTCCCCCAGAGTCGGCTTCCTTGGACTTGGGCAAGTCCCCAGACCAGCCCCTCCTTTGCCAGCTGGGAGGGGAGAGGAGAAAGCGGGTGGGTGCTATTTCCCCACTCCCTTCCTGCTCAGGCTGCTTCCCCAGTCTCCTCTGGGTGCCCAGCTCTCCCGGGGTTCACCCAGGCCTGAGCAGTAGGCGGCAGCTTGGGTGTACTGAGCTGATCTGTGTTCCTGCCACCCCAACTCATGGCCATCCAGCAGCTGTGAATGCAGCCTTATCTGGAAATTGGGTCTTTGCAGATGTGATCAAGTTCAGAGGAGGTGCTGCAGCAGTAGGGTGGGCCCTCATCCCGCATCCTTATAAGAAAAGGGAAGTCTGAACACAGACATGCACATAGAAAGGAAGGCCATGTGAAGATGGACACAGTGGTTGAAATCAAGCTGCCCTGAGCCAAGGAATGCCAAGCATGGCCAGCAGCCACCAGAAACTAGGAGAGTGGTCTGGAACAGATCCTTCCCTAGAGACTTCGGAAACAGCATGACCCTGCCAAACCTTGATTTTGGACTTCTAACCTCTAGAATTGTGAGAGAATACATTTCCCTTGTTTTAAGGTACCCTGTTTCTGGTACTCTTCATGGCAGCCCCAGGAAACTAACACCCAGGCCTAGGAAGGGGAGCCTAGTGCACTAAACCCATCCAACGTACTGGGACCCCAACATTCATGATCTTGTTGAGAAGTGTAGTGAAGTTCCCACCACAGTCTCCATTTTACAGAAGAAGAGCTGGATGGTCAGAGAGGTGAGCGACATATCCACACGTCCAAAGAGACACAATGGCAAGGCTGGGATTCGAGCCCAGGTCCCACTTGGAGCTGCTCTTTCTGTCCTGACTTTTTTAAGAAAGCCTTTGGATTGTTCATGGCCTTTTACAAAGAACAGCCAAGGTGGTGGAGTGATGATGACGAGTCAGAGCTATGTGGACGTGTGCTCGGCTACTTGGTGCTGAAATCCCACGCCTTGCATTTGTCTTAAAATTCTCTAAAAAAACCAAAAACCAAAAACCAAACAAACCCAAGTGATGGGGCTAGGGAAAGATGAACCAGAACAAAAGGTTGTTGGTAATTGTTGAAGCTGGGTGATGGGCCATGGGGGTTTATTGTATTATTCTCTTTACTTTTCTCTATGTTTAAAAACTTCCATGGTTTGAAAATAAAATGTAAAGTCACGGAGATCCAAGATTAAAAAAAAAAAAAAGTTACGGAAAAAATAATGAGAGCTCTAGAATCAGAGTGTCCAGGGTTCATATCTCAGGTTTATTAGCTGTGTGATGTTGGACAAGTTACTTAACCACACTGATCCTTGGTTTCCTCTGTCTAATGGAGGTCTCACTACGTCAAGCCTCATGGGGTGCCGAGGAAATAAAAGGTAGACTTGAAGTGCTTAGCCCAGGGTGGGGCCCACAGGAGGCATTCTGGAAATCCTTGCCTTATTGCGATTATGGCATGAGCACCTGTGTAGGGTGCACATGCCACAATTGCAATAAGGCCCTGAGTCAGCTTCCTTATCAGTGAAACGGGAATGAGGACAAGGCTTGGAAGTGGAGGGGCTTGCCCAAGATCCCATAGCTGGTAGTGATGGAGGCAGGTCAGGCCCAGAAATCTCCTCCCAGAATAGCTGTGTTTCCTTTCTTCCCAGAGCTGCTCAGAGACCTGCTATCTTGGGGTGCTTAGGGCTTTCCCCCAAGGAGGCTAGCTTTCTATCCCTTTGGTTTAGGAATGAGCCCTGGAGAGGAAGGCAAAGCCACCCCTGGCTGACCCTGGTGAGTCCTGGTCACTCTGTGTTTGTTCAGCTGCGGCGTGCAGGTGGCGGGAGTGACGCTGTGGGCCTGGCTGATGTTTTCAAAGGTGACAGGCCTGTGGTAATGGATGGTCACCGGGGGCTGTTGCTTCGCCCGCACTGTTGGTTTAAGGATGATGAAAATCTGACACATTTGCCACAGCAGAAACCAGAGCAAAACAAAGGAAGCCCAAACTGAAAAGGGCCTGGCCTCTTCTGGCTCTGGGAGATGTTGGCTCCGATGGTTCCCAAAAAGCTGTGTCCTGGGTGTTTCTCGGCCCTCTGCTGCCTGGCTGGAGTCCTGGCATCCTGGAGCGCTGAGGTCAGCCAGGGTGGAGGAAGTGCCCCACGGCACCTCGCCAGTCCCAGCGTGGGCCGGGAAAGGAACCAGGAGGAGTGGCCCTGCAGGGATGCAGGGAGGCAGGGCGCTGAGGCTGCACCCTGAGCTGTTTCTGCCTCCCCACCCCCCAAGTCGACATGCCTACAGGGCGCGGTGCTGGCCGGGGACCTCTAGTCCACGTCTGTGCAGAAGAGGGTGCAGGGTGGAGTCTGCTGAGAAGAGGAGGCACAGGGGTCCTGAGGGGGGCCAAAGGGATGGGTAATAGGAGAAGCAGGCCCTGGCGTCAGAGGCCTGGGTGTGAATTCAGGGCTTTGGCAGAAAACAGAATTCATTCCAGATGGTTCCAATGAATGAAAAGACTGCTGCAGCTTGTGGGCAGCATTAGGGGAACACACAAGAGGGGACGAACATCACAACCGCCCCCAAGGCTGAAGGGGGCAGGAACCCCGGGAGAGCTGGGCACCCAGAGGAGACTGGGGAAGCAGCCTGAGCAGGAAGGGAGTGGGGAAATAGCACCCACCCGCTTTCTCCTCTCCCCTCCCAGCTGGCAAAGGAGGGGCTGCTGCAGCCAGTAAGAGCTACCTCCCAGGCCAGAGCAGGGGGAGGGGGTGGATGGAGTGCCACCAGCACACCTCCCTCCTCTCCCCATAGTGGGGACAGTCATGCTTGCCCACAGACAGGGAAGGAGGATCAGTGATAAGGAGTGTGAAGTTCCCAGCCCAGGCCCCGAGGTGTGACAGCCTGAAGGATGCAGCTTCAAACTCTCTCTCTCAGGCTCTCTCTCTCTCTCTCACCCCCCCCCCCCCATTCCTTAACTCTCTGAATGGCTGTCATCAGGAAGGAGCAGACATGTTCCAGGAGGGCCAAGGGGAAGCCTGAGGACAAATCGTGTAGCTGTCAGAGGACGGTGTGGCTCCTGGACCAGGACTGCTCAGGGGGCACTGGTTCTGTCCCAGAAGGCACGGGGCCGCCTTAACCTGCACTGACGGCTCGTGAGGGCTTCCTGTGTGCCTGGGCGCCAGGCTCCCCTCTCATCCCCCTAGTCTCTTGGGGCAATGGATTGTTACTTCCCATATTTGCCGGTGAGGCTGCTGGCCTCAGAGCAGGTAAGGCCACCTGCCCAAGGTTGCCCGGGAGCCAGGCTATTACCAGTCTGTATAGGGTAGGTTTGACCTTACAACAGCCCCCAGCGGCTCTAGACAGCAAAGGGTTAGTCCCCGCTTGTGTTACACATCCATCTGGGGTTGGTGGGACGGGGTGGGTGGGCTCAGCTTCTCATCACCCTCGCTCTGGGATCCATGCTATCAAAACATTCCTGGTCCCCATGGCAGAGAGGAGGAGAGGCTTCTGGAGGGGCTCAGACTGGAGATGAAGTGCTCAGCTGGGAAGCTGCACATGTCCCTTCTGCTCACAACTCATGGCTCACACCGGTCACGTGACCCCCATCCAAGCTCTAGGGTCAGGATGGGCCCTCCTAGCATGTGTCCAGAAGGTGCAGACCGGGAGTATTTGATGAACAGCAGTGCCGGCTCCTCGGTGAGCCATAGGTTTATCCCAGGCCTGGGAGATGTCCCACAGCTCCTCGGGTGACCTGTTGTAGCAGAGGCTGGCAGAGAGGGATGGTGGAGTGGGGGATGTCTGGAACAGCACTGTCTCAGATCCCTTGGAGGTCTTATTCTGGGACCACCTAAGCGGGGAAGCCAAGGTTCTTAAGAAAGATACCCGTTGGGCTGTTGGAGCAAGTTCCACAGCTGGAGCTGAGAGTGCCCAGGGCAGGGGAGAGGGGTGTGGAGCCCCATGTGCCTTCAGAACATTTCTGTCGTTCACTTTCCTTGCCCTGTTTCCTGCAGATGGAAAACCCTTCCCTGCTTTTGTAGGCGGGACCCCTCTCTGAGGCTGTGTTTCCAGCTCTGAGTGTTCTTGGACAGGCTGCAAAATGCGTCCCGATGAGGGCCAGATGAGCTCATTCCCTCCGGCTGCCGGAAAACTGGCCGTGCGGGCCCTCTCCTGCTGTGACCCCGGCCTGCAGCTCGCTGCGGCTGCTGCACCCATCCTCTGGATTCAGGGGCCCAACTTTAGGAAATTGAGGAGTGTGATTCTACATAGGGAACTCACCAGAGACAGGAGGCAAGTCACCCTTCCTGAAGGCTTCCTGAAGCCTTGTGCCTGGCCCTGGGAGGGACTCGGTGCTTGGTGGTTGCTTCCCTGTGCGTGGTTACCCATACCCACTCAGCCACTCCATTCCATACTTTCAGTCTTCTTGAGAGACTACTCCTCACTCTCCTATGGATACCACTTCCTCCCCCAAGCCACCAATGGCTCCATCTCCTATGACCTTGCAGAAGCATTTGACATGGCTGGTCATTTTCTCTTTTCTAGAATGTTCTTCATCTTGGGCTACTGTGCTGCTGAACTCTCCTCCTGCCTCTCTGGATCCTCCTTCTCAGCCTCCTTCATGGAATCTTATTTCCCTTTTTTCCCATCTGGCCCCTTGTGCTATGGTTTCCAGGGTTCCGGCCTCCCTCTTCTTGGATCCTGTCATTGGCCTCTACTGTAGCTGATCCTTTGATGAATTCCAAATCTAGACCTTTCTGAATTCCAGATGCATTCATCCATTGGCCTAGCTGACACATCCACTTTTTTGTAAGCTCCTCCAGCTTCATATGGACCTTTCCCCCAATTTGCTTTTTCTCCAATAATTCTTCCTTTAGTGAATGGCGTACCCATCCCCTAGCTGTCAAAGCTGGAAGACCAAGAGTCATCCTAGTTTCCTTCCTCAGACTGTCCCACCCAGGCAGGTCCTGAATCCTCCTTCTCCGTTGCACGGATGCTGTTTCCAACCTGGATTGTCCCTATAAGCTCTTTGGTGCCTGTTCCCTCCAGTACATCTTCCTGTTGCCACGGGGATTTCTAAACCTTTGGCCGTATGAACTCCTTAATGTTAAAAACCTTCAGGGCTCCCTTCCCCCCAATTTATAATCCAGACTCCTAAGCAGGGAGTTCAGTACCTTTGTGATCCTGTTCTTGCCTCTCCCTCCCCCACCATGGCCACCCAGCACCCCATGCTCACCTTCCTACCTTTGTGTACACTCTTTCTCTTTCCTGGAATGCTTTTCTCTGTCTCCTCCTTGTCTGAATGGCTAATTCCTGCTCATCTTTATGACTCAGCTCTTCCAGGAAATCTCTGACAAATCCCCAAAGTAGGCCCCCTCCTTGACGCTTCTGTGGAATCCCATGTGTAAACACAGCGTGGGAAGGTCGACGTGAGCGCTGCCTTCTTACACTTCTGCCTCTCATCTCAGTGTTTTTGGAGGATGGTGGCAGGCCCAGAGTCAGACACGATGCTTGGCATCCAACGGGTAGTCAGTCAATTCTTGTGAATAAGTTGACAGGGAAGCTGCCATGGCCCCAGAGTCCCTTGACTGTGGTCTCAAATCCTAGAGGGACCTCGGAAATTATGTAGGTCCATCATTCACTCCATGGACGAGAACTGTGATGTCCAGGGAGGCAGGTTCCCTCATCGGCCCACAGGAGGTCAGCAGCAGAGTGAAGATGGGAATGAAAATGGATAACTTCCTCAGGGCAGCGTTTTTTACATTGTACCAAAGTCACTTCGACGATTTCTTTTATTGATTTTATATGGAAACACCGAACGCTCAGTTGAAATCACGCACAAAATATAGACAAGCCAAAAGAAAAGCATGGAATTCACCTAGCAGTTACATCACCCACCCAGAGAAAACTGTGCTGACTGCTTGGTATGTCACCTTCTCACCTTTTCCCTGGGGGGGCTCAATGTATGTCCGTTCTTTAACACACTATTATGATTATACTATAAATATATTTCTTCATGCTCTTAAAATTTTTTTCTTTAATATCTGTTCACATTTGTCAAAGGCTGCCTAGTTGTAATGTGCTTAGGTGCAGCATCATGGAATTCAGCAATCAGACGGGAGGGTTCGATGACCTTAAATTTGGTTCCTTTTTTTTTTTTTTTTTCTATTTTAAGCTGTACTAGGAAGAACATCATTATAGTGAAATTTGGAGGCCATTCCTAATTATTCCTTTAGGATAAAGTCTTAGAAGTGGAATCGGGGTTGAAGGATTTGCACTTTTTCCATCTTGCCAAATTGTCCTCCAAAAAGCCTGACTAATCAGAGTCTGTATTCGCCAGCTTCTCATTGAGTCAGGCTGAGAGCAAATGGTTTGCACTGCACCAGGGATTGAAGGGCCTCAATTTGGTGGCAACTCTCCCTCAAGCCACCTGTGTCTCGGCCTGGAGGTTGCAATCTGACAGCCCCAATCATCTTCTTTTGAATCCATGACGTTTAAAAATATTTGAATCAGGAACCAACTTTATACATCAGTACATTTTACATCGAAAGTCTAAATTCCCAGCTCCTGTTTCTGAAGGGCAGCTGTGGCTCCCCATTTAGATGGGGCTTGGGCTCCCCCATTTTGCTACAGTCCCCACCTCTCCCTGTTGCCACCCTGCCTGCTTCATTCATTTACTTGCCCAGCCCCTGTAGGCATTAGGATTCGCAACCCCTATCACCATTACTTTTCCCCATTTAACACTGGCCCACCAGCAAAGAACTCCATGCTTTTCATTCTGATTAACTACAGAATTAATTTTTTAAAAAACAAATCCTATTTGTAATAATAATATTCAGGTTAATCATTTAAGAAGCTGCTCTGGAGAAACCCCGAACGTCTTTAACCAATATAAAATACCATGAATCACTTTGGACTCCACAGTGCATTATGTATTTAAAAACAGAAAATTAGACACAGGAGAATTCATCTTAACTTCATTATATATGAAATATTAATTCTCTTCTGGCTTTCATATTATTTACATATTTAATAACATGTTAGCTACAGTCTTTGACTGAGAGCAATTAGAGGCCAGGGGCTGTCTCCTGCCTTAATCTTAAAGATGCCAAAATGTTTTGATGTTGTGGGGAGAAGGAATTGCTAAGGAGAGTTGGATGCTGTTGTTTCCTTTCCCTTTCTACATGTCATAATTTGTTAACCATATTTTCCTCTTAAACAAGATATTGATAACTTTGGCAGCCCAGGTGAGAATTCTGGTCCGTCATTCCCATCTCGGGGAGATGATGGCCATTTTGTTTCTCTAAAAAACACAGGCAAATATTGATCCAAACCAAGATCCCCTATTAATTAGATCCTCTTAGGACCTCAGTTTTCCCAAAGTAGGATGGGTGTCAAGGAATAGATGCCGTTGGATGGCATCAGGACAGAGGGGGCTCATGAAGACCATCCCACAATCATGTGTCTCACACGGGGCAGCTGCCTAACGGGAGTTTCGTGTCCCTCTCCCTCGCCACAGGGAGGGGCAGAGCCTTGGGGCTCTGTGGTCTTTGTGCATGGTCTAGCTTGTGGTCCCTGATGGCACGTTGCCGACAGTGCGCACTAGCGCCATTGGAAGCCTGCCATGATAGACCCATCTCTGGAGGCCACACCTGTAAGTCGAAGCTCTGTGGATCAGGTGAGGGAATGGCCACTTTGGCCCTGAAGGTTAGTGGGACAAGGTCAGGCTTGGCTGGGGACTGGAAAGATGGGAAGGTTCGGACAGAGGCGCTGGAGAGAAAGGGCGTGCACAACATGTGCAAAAGCAGAATGGGCGGCTAGCTCGGCACAGAGGTGACAGTGAACAAGTCAGTGGGTGATGAGGGAGGGAGGGAAGAGGGGAGGAAGCTTGTGAGGCACATTGTGTTTGAGACCATAGAGTATCCAAATTATAAAGGACCTTGGGAAAAGCCTAGAGCGGGGGTCACTGGCTGGTGGCTCTGGGCCAGGTAATGTACGCTGGCCAGATCTATTTTAGCCCATATGTGTTAATTACCATTATTACTTTGGTTAATTTTCAAAATCTTTCAGCTACAGCCTGCATCTTCCAGTTGCTCCTAGTTTCCTCCACTCCATGCACTGATGTTACTTACCTGGTCCCGGCTCTTAACCAAGTTCCTCCTTCAGTTTTAAGAATGAGGGAACTGGGGTCCCAAGAGTGCAAGTCACTCGCTCAGGCTATACCCTGGCTGAGAGGTAGAGCATGGTTCCATCACAGGCTGCCCCGGCCTGGTCTAGGGCTCTCAGGGCTCTCAGAGGAGCTCGGACGGGACCCCGTGGGGCATGGGGAGCGTTGCAGGCTCCACATCAAGGGCGGGCTCCCAGGCAGTGGCGTGAGCTCCCTGCAGCCAACATCGGCTGGCCTCCCACCCCCAGGCAGGGGCCCTCAGCCTCTCTCTTCCACTCCATCCCTAGAGGGACACTGAGACACTGGCATGTTTCCAATCACAACTCAATCCCCTGACAAAGGATTCCTGGGGCTTATAGAAGAGGGTATCCCAGCTAGTCCAGAACGAGACTTCACAGCCTGATGGGTTTGGGGGGTAGGAGAGACTGGGCATGTGTGGAGCTCTCACCTTATCCCCCAAATGAATCTATCAGGATTAGTGTCACACTAACGAAGGTAGGAGGAATTAAGCATGATTTGTTGCTGGTTGTAAAGTGCTTCCAGACATAGCCAATCCATCACAACCATTCTCCAGAAGCAGGAGCCCAGTGTGTTTGTGAGGTGCTGGGGGAGAGAGCCAGGATCCCTGCTGATCAGCCCTGGGCTCCCATCCCAGGGAGCAGTGGGGCTGGGATAGAGGCCCAGGCTGACAGGGCTATGAGGCACATTGAAAATAAGAATGCCACCCCAGGGGCGCCTGGGAGGCTCAGTGAATTAAAGCATCTGCTCAGGTCATGATCCCAGGGTCCTGGGATCAAGCCCTACATTGGGCTCTCTCCTCAGCAGGAAGCCAGCTTCCCTTCCTCTCTCTCTGCCTGCCTTTCTGCCTACTTGTGATCTCTGTCAAATAAATACATAAAGTCTTAAAAAAAAAAAAAAAAAAAGAATGCCACCCCAAACCAGGCAGCAGGGAGCAACACTCCTCCTCCCCTGGGATTCCTGAATGCATGTGCCCATCCTCTCCCCCTTTCAGCACTAGGGCTGTGGTTTGGGTGATTAGGGCTGAGGGGGGGCCCTTATGTCACAGATGGAAAAATTGAGCCAGGAGTTCAATATAGCCTCACACATGTGGCAGTTAGAGAACAGTTCTCGTTCTGGCCCTGACACCTGTGTGCTGTGTGACCTGGGTCTGCTTAACTCCCCTTTCTGGGCCAGAGTTTCTGCACATGTAAAATGAGAGTTAGGGTAGAGGAATCTTTAGTTGTTTTATCTTTTTTTTTTTTTTTTT
>PISX010017653.1:0-42821 GCA_004024625.1 Mellivora capensis | reverse complement strand
CATGCAGTAGGTCTGAAGATATTGGTACTTAAATCAAAGAACACAGTTTCTTCAATCTGATAACTCTGGAGCCAAATTCATAAGTTTTGCCAAATACTGCAGCTGGGATGCTGAATGTCCACATTGGTGTGAGGAAGCCAGCTCCTACAAGCTCACAAGAGTTAACTGTCAGCATCTCTTCCCAAAGCTATGTTCAATGGTGCATGTTGGTGGCTTAAAACCAGCCACGGTGGGAGCACTTACATTCTGGAAATTGGAAATGCTACAAATCAAAGCTTTGTTTTTCCTAGAAAATCAGCATACCAGCACATTGCTGTTTAAATAATAAAAACGTAAATAGAGGGGCACCTGGGTGGCTCAGTGGGTTAAAGCCTCTGCCTCCAGTCTCAGGGTCCTGGGATTGAGCCCCGCATTGGGCTCTTTTCTCAGCAGGGAGCCTGCTTCCCCCTCTCTCTCTGCCTTTCTCTCTGCTTACTTATGATCTCTCTCTCTCTCTCTCTCTGTTAAATAAATAAATAAAATATTCAAAAAAGTAAATAGAAATGTATACTAACAGGATGTCTAAAATCAATGATCCCAACTCATTTTATAAATCTAAATATAGTTAGGAGCAGTGAAAAATATACCCAAGTGAGTGGCAAGGCAGGAATAGGAACCTAGGATTCCAAATTTCTTTCCCTTACATCATAAAGACCAAATGCCCAAAGACAAAGGTTGCCTTGAGTTTGCTATTGCTGGATTCACTGGAACTGCAAGATCAATTTTCTAATCTTTCTGGGGGCAAAACTCCCTCCAAAAGTCACAAACTGCTGCAGAGAGTAATGGCTTTCTGTCAAAAGCAACATCCATCATCTCTCTGCATCGTCTCAGAGAAGGGCTCATGACTTCAGAGGAGGAATTAACTTCCTTTTTGATTGTGACCATGGACACCCACAGATCAAAGGAGCTTGAGGAAGAAGCCAGGGGCTTGAGATAGGACCTAGTTCACCAGTTAGACTGAGCATTCCAGGCTGCTTGGTGGGGCCTTTAGCACCAATGTCAACACCCCCACGGACACAAACTGTTAATACTTGATCTATCTCTGGGATGAGGTTTTTCACAAGACACATACAGGCACACAGCTGACATCAGATTCAGGAAAGGAAATTACATCTTTCGATCATATTATAAGACTCCACTCAACTTTAGTGAGTGTATGACCAGCTCAAATCATAATCTTCCTCTGCCTGCTTATCATCAATAGTATTTCCTGCATGCTGACTACATACAGGCTTTGTGCTGGAACTGTACGTGATCATCCAATTCTTTTTTTTTTTTAATTTATTTATTTGTCAGAGAGAGAGGGAGAGAGAGAGAGCGAGCACAGGCAGACAGAGTGGCAGGCAGAGGCAGAGGGAGAAGCAGGCTCCCTGCCGAGCAAGGAGCCCAATGTGGGACTCAATCCCAGGACGCTGGAATCATGACCTGAGCCGAAGGCAGCCGCTTAACCAACTGAGCCACCCAAGCGTCCCCATCCAATTCTTACCTTTGAGATGGATACCTTTTCTCCAGGGGTCTGGAACCTTTCTAAAGAAACACAGCAGGGAAATAACGGAGCCACCTTTCCAGTGCAGACAACCTTCCTCCCAAACCCACATTCTCGATCACTCTAGAAATATGCATACATTCATAATATATCCAATATACCATCATTCTATGATGACTTTGGAATCTCCAGGTAACTCCACGAGAACACACACTTGTTTGCCCAAATGGCAGCAGCATCTGCTTTGAGTATACAACTAATTAAATTAATACTAACCTGAACTCAGCATAATCCATCAGATAAATCTTAGAGCACAAGTACCTGTAACTGCTTAATTGTAGAGGATATTTAGTGTATTTTTCAGTGGAAATTTACATTCCATACCCCTGGGAAGCTCAGTTTTGAAGCTCTGTTGTTTATCTGGTGTTTTCAGATCCCATTCCCACACTTTCAGGAGGAGGAAGAGGATATAGGAGTATGAGCTCCCCACCCCTTATCTAACTGAACACCAGCAGGCATACCAGGTCCATATTTGTGGACTTCAGAATGGCTGGATGTAATAACCAAAAATTGTCATCATTGTGCAAGGCTAAATTCCTGGAACTACGGACCTTGTTTCACTGAAGAAAGAAAAAAAGTTCTGGGCACTTGGGTGGCTCAGTCAGTTAAGCGTCTGCCTTCAGGTCAGGTCATGATCTCATGGTCCTGGGATTGAGACCCACATTGGGCTCCCTGCTCAGCGGGAGCGAGCTTCTCTTTCTCCCTCTGCCTGCTGCTCTGCCTACTTGTGCTCTCTCTATCCCTGTCTAATCTTTTAAAAATTTAAATTTTTAAAATTTTTTTTTAAAAATTTTTTAAAAAGGTCTTTTAAAAATCTTTTAAAATCTTTCTAAAAATGTTTAAAAAGAAAAAAATTCTTACAGGGAAACTTGAAAGAGTTGGGTCTAAGGAGCTAGAGCTAGAGAAGACTTTCAACATCATATAGGCTGGGGGTTTAAAACCCAAATGCATATTTTGAGAACCCAGTGAATCAAAGCCAGCAAAATGAGTGCAAGGTGAGACTTGAGGGAAGAGGCAGACTGCAGAGATCAGCCCCGCCACAAGGGGGCACTACTACTTAGTATCAGCCAACTATTACCATACGGATCCTATTTTTAAGGCAAGGTCAGATAACAATGTTTTATATAAAATGTTTAAGAAATTTCTAATTATGAAACATGGCAAGGCCAAACAGAAGCTGTCAGCAGACCAAATCTAGCCTAACATCTTTCATTTGGTAGAAGAGAAAAAAGTCTAGAGATGTGGATTCAACTTACCAAGTGAGATAGCCCAAATTCATTGTTCCATTTTCTAGGTCACAAGCTCTTTAACAATCTCTACTTATAAAGATATTACATATAACTTACTGGAGAATACCAGCAAAATGAGGCCCTTGAATCATCGGTGGTCTTGCTTTAAACTACTTGCTGTCAGTTTCTGTCTTGTTGGGTTTCCATAATCTCAGTTTACCCGGGAGGGGAGAATATGGTCTCTGCTATCTTTATTTTAGTTGCAGTCTACTTGTTATCATTTTTTTCACCAGTGTGTATGTTCTTTTTATGGCTATATTTATATAAAAGTCCTACTGCCGTTGTTTATCTTTGATCGCCTGGACTTTGTTTTAATCTTCACAGACAGAAATGAAAGATGCCGCAAAATCTAGGAGCGCCTTGAGCAAAGGCCATGTCTAAACAGTCAAGAGGGTGAACCAGCGGCAGTTCGGTGCCTGCTGATGTGGATTGCTGTCCAGCAGGCACCTGCCATTAATCTTAAAAATAAAGCATCAGAAGTCACATTTTTCTCTCTGTGGTCATGTGCCTTCAAACCCTTTCCTGTTTGAACATAAGGTCCAAACATAACTACTAGCAAATTTTGAAACATTCAGCAGTGGCAGCTCCTATCAAGAAGTGAAAATGAGGGGCCAAGCCACACAGCTGGATCCCACTCCCAAAAAGGTTTGGGTTGCCTGTCCCATCAGCACCTCCCATCAGAACGTCCCTGATTGATGACTGGTGTTGAGCATCTTTTCATGTGTCTGTTGGCCATCTGGATGTCTTCTTTGGATACATATTTGTTCCTATCTTCTGCCCGTTTGGATTATTTGGTTTTTTGGTGTTGCATTCTATAAGTTCTTTATAACTGGTGACCACCACAGGGGAGATAAGTGGGGGAATGGAAGAAACAGGTGATACTTATTATGATGAGTCCTGAGTAAGGTAAAAAACAATCACTGCATCTCTATATTGTATACCTGACACTAATACAACACTGTGTGTTAACTATGCTGAAATTTAAAACAACAACAACAACAACAACTTGAATGTCTCTGGGGAGAACATACACTATGCCCCCTTTCTACCACTTTCTGCTGGCTTCCATCCCCACCTCACAGCTTACGTACATCTCTGGTTCTTGAAGGCATTCGAGTTCATGACTCTGGGTCTAGACTTTTGGCAAACCTCGTCTTTGACATAATTTCTTATGATTATGAATGAACTCAACATCTGACATAACATCGGCCAGCACTGTTTCAACGACTTCAGAGTTGCGTCCCATAGACTGGTAGCAGCCACCTAAGTGAAATAAACCTATCATCAGATGACCACAGTCATTTTTGGCTATCAAAGCAACATGTACATGTCCATGAAATTCAGCATTCATCTGTTTATTCCTATTACCTGTAAGATAAATCTTGACCCAGCCACGGCATTTGGGGTCCTTCATCATCCGGCCGCTACCTAAGTGTTCAAAACTACTTTCTTTGCCAACACAAAGTCTCCACTTACACACACAACCTGACCCGTGTACTTTTTCGCTCATGGACTCTCCTGCCTTCCCTCTCTGCTTTTCCAACCTCTCCTCATTCTTCAGAGTGGAGAGGTTAACTGGAACTCCATTTTTTCCTATAGGCTTCTCTAAATCATCCCGGATTCAAAAGATCTTGCTTCCTTTGAAATGTAAATAAATATAGTCTCACTTCTGTTTAAATGCTCCATAAACATTTGGTGAATGAATGAATGAATGAATGAATGAATTCCAGCACGACCACATTCTTAGGGCCACTTAATTATGGCCAGGTTGCTTAACCTTCTTAAGATACAGTTTCATCATCTGTAAAAATGTGGTTTGGGCAAGAGACTGAGATATTGTTTTGAAATTATCTAGCAGAGATACTACATAGACTCAAAAGATACTAGGTAGAACAAAGACTGGAGAAGTATTAGCCTGATTTAGTGCCTCCCTCCCTCCTGTGTTGTTAGTTAATTTTTCCATTATGCATAGTGTCTCTTCCTAGCTACATTACTGGATCAAGGACCCATTTCTTAAAAATTTTTTCTGTCATTCACAGTGGCTAGCAAAACATGGAGTTTTGCTAATACTGTTGATGAGTCAATAGCTTCTCTATTGAAAAATATGTCCCAAGATTTGTCTGGTGACACTGGAATTACCTCCTTTAGAGACATTCTCTCCTAAAATAAGCATTGGCCTAGCTAAAATCCAAACCTGCCTGGGAGATAGTAACAAATTATGTTGCATTAGTTATGAATATATGCTCTGGTTAGACTTTCTTGTTTACAAGGAGTGGAAACTAGCTTGCAGACTGTCGCTAGTATGCTAAGTATGATATGGTTTTGTTTAACCCAAAACCTTAGTAGAATTTGCTTTATTTAATGTTTTGCCAACATAACTGCAACATAGAAATACAGGGGACAAGAGAAATACAGATACTGCTCTATCAAGGACAAGGAGTGAAACGGAATAAGTGTAGCATCAGAATTGCAGCAAATGGCATCAGGAACCACAGTGACCAGCTGTCATGGTTTGCACTTCACCAAGCGGTTCCAAAGATGTAAGGCATTCAGGGCTAAAACCAGAAAATCCCAGACAATCTGGTATAAGTTGGTCATCCTATAAGGAACCACTAAACTTCCACCAAAAAACACACTTCCTCTAATTTCAAAAGTGCATTTGGGGTCAGCAGCATAAACCCGTCCCTGGCTGGTTATCAGCTGGTTAGGGCTCACGAGGCCAAGGCTAAAGGTTTGATTTCCCAGGAAACTTTGCTCTCTTCCACAGCCAGAGGCAGAGTGCTTCCCTTAAGCCAGCCATCTTCCAGCATCTCTGACCCATCACAAGGGGAACAAGGAGAGGGAATGCGCAGCTACTTTGGACCAGACCCTTCGCCGCTGCTAGTAACATTGGTGCGGGGACACTGGTGTTTTCCTTGGGCATCAACACGCAGTGAGTGAATAAGGTCACAAAAAGAAACTCACCCTTAAATGGGTTTGAAATAACAATACATAGCAGAATCTCCTCAATTTCATCCCAATACTGTGAGACAGGCCTGGCAGACCGCAAGCTCGGCAGGTCAGGGATCGCCTGCGGTTCCAGAGCCAGAAAGCCACAGAGCTGGGGCGGGAATGCTCGCCTCCTCGCCACTGGTTCTCATCGTGGGGGCAGCGGCGGTGGCAGTGACAGAGGTCACAGCCGCCTGGAACCCAGCAAAACACACACCCTGACCGTTGAGCTTGACTTTGTACATCTCCCTTCCAGAAGAATTCCAGAACTCTTCAGGTCACCGGAACCACGCGGGCCGCCTGAAAGCTCTCATGCGCCTTGCCAAACGTCCGCCGTGGCACACTTATGGGCTGATGATTTCCTGCGCATGTAAAGGCTTTACAAAGTGCATCCCCATTCTCCGCCCTGTTGCTCAGGCCCAGGGGGCCCCAGGAAAGCATCCCCACTTTGAACGTTTAGATGCTGCAAGTTTCTGCACCTCCCTCTTTCACGCCTTTATCTTCTCATAGACTCTTCTGCCTCAGTCCACAGGGTCGTGAGGTGTTTGGTGTTCGGATTAGTAAACTGACAGGTGAATCTCCCAAACATGTTTATTTCTCCTTTGGAAACAGTGTGGGTAGGAAGAAAACCACTCTGTGTCCTACTTCCATGTTACTCATTAACCGACTTGAAAAAAAAATAAACAGCTTTGGCTAGATTAGGAGTCATGTGAAGAAAGTTTCCTGCAATGCAGGAACAGAGCAAAGCTAAAACGCAGAATTTTCCCCATGACAGGGGGGATTCAGAAACGAGCCTCTGAGCTTCTTTCCTGACCTGGTGACCAATACGCGCACAATGGCAAGGAAAAGTCAGTCTCCCAGTGACACGGTCTTCCAGTTTGACATTCCTGGCAGCCCAAGAAAGGCAGGCTCCGAGGCCCCACACAGCTCCACAGACAGCCCCGGCTCTGTGTTTCTCAGGTGGGTACATCCATGGGTCACCCTGGTGGCCTGAGCCACCCGACCCGTGTTCCTTGGAGAGCTCTGTCCTTGTCCCTGGAGGCCACAACCTGCCAAGGGGAAGGAGAAGGCACAGCCCGGGCATTTGGGCCAATGGATTAGAAGGGGGTACATAGCAAAGAATGTGACTTGCTGAGCAAATACAGCTATTACCACTATTAAGGGAAAATAATGGTGAGTACCTTCTTTAGGAATTTTTTGTACTGGGTGACTGGCCAGCTCTGCCGTTCTTTAATTCTTGATCACTTTCGTGTTCATAGGAAATGAAGTCAAATAGTTGAGCCAAAAAAACCTTACTTCTGTGTCAGAATTACCTGTGTTATTATCAAAAGAGTAAATTTGGGGGCTTTCTAAATTAATTATCAAAATAGTATTAGCTGTACTGTGGGTTCAACTATTTATTGTACAGATTAAAAGCCACTTTGTCCTGATTGAGAACACACTCTTTTTTAGCTACAAATATTAATATCTACATAAACATGACTGTGATAATTACATTTTTTTAAATTTTTATTTTTTTATTTGAGAGAGAGAGAGAGTGAGAGAGCATAGCAGCAGAGGGAGAGGAAGAAGCAGGCTCCCCGCTTAGCAGGGAGCACAATGTGGGGCTTGATCCCAGGACCCTGAGATTATGACCTGAGCTGAAGGCAGATGCTTAACCGACTGAGCCACCCAGGTGCCCCAATAATTACCTATTTTTAATCAAAACCCATGTTATCAACTCTTGATTCATTTTGACCTCCTAATAATTTTCTAGGAACTTACAAAATATAGAAATCAAATCCAAGTGGAAATAATTTCAAGAGAAAGTTTCTCACCCAACTTTGATGTAAACTTTAATGTTATGCCACATGAACCTCCCAAGTGAAGCCAGAGGAAAGACCTCCACACTGGAAGTTTACTTCTACACACAACACTGCAGCCAGAAAGTTGATCATTCATTTTGTTTTTTCATCATTTTAAACCATTTATACAAAAAGGTGCTCCTCAAAATTATAGCTTTTAAAAATTAAATGGAAACCAAGAAATCCCATTTCATTTAATGGTGTTTGTATATCAGAATGCCAGGTTACAAAAATAAGTAAAATAATTTTATTTTATTTTACTATATTATTTTATTTTAATTTACTTATTTGAGAGAGAGAGAATGAGAGAGAGAGAGAGCATGAGAGGGGAGAGGTCAGAGAGAGAAGCAGACTTCCCTCTAAGCAGGGAGCCTGATTGGGGACTCAATCCCAGGACTCCAGGATCACGACCTTAGCCAAAGGCAGTTGCTTAACCAACTGAGCCACCCACATGCCCCAAGTGAAATAATTTTAAGAAGAAGTTTTGGGGACAAAGAGCCTGAATTTATGCAAAATGTTATGTAATGCCTTTATTTTTAGGTTCGCTTAGTTTTTTCCATCCATCATGAAAATGAACTTATCTGACTTTCATTGTCTGAGCAAGAGGACAACTCCTATTATTAAAAATGTAAAACCTCTGTATTATTCCCATAATTTGCTGAATTTCGAGTGTTTCTCAAATCATTTTGTCTGCTTAATCCACCTCTTCTGTAAATAATGCCAACTCTCCTAGGAGCTCAAGTTCTAATCAGGAAAAACAAAATTAAAATGCAAGACAAATATTTAAAATATAGAAAATATAGAAATCATAATTTAAATGAACACATGTATTATTTAATAAATTTAAATAAATAGAATAAAAATAAAATAAAAATCTGCATCAACTTAAATTCAAGCCTCTTTCAAAAACAGCCCAGGCCTATTTTACCTGCATATTAGATATTAAATGTCTATATTAGGGTCTAGAAATGATTTTTTGGTGTGTATTAGAACCCATCTAAAAACACTATGTGTATCTCCAAACACTTTGGGCACTGAAGGACTTTCAGTGTGGTTGAAAAATCTACTTAATGTGTTATACAGTAAATCATTCCAAATAATCATGGAAGCATTTAGGCACAAGCTGGTTAATTATTTGAGGTACAAAATAAGACCAGGTAAACACTTCCCTTTACCTTCTCAATAAATACTAGAATTTATGGGGCTGATGTGATATCCTATTATCATTTCCCAAACCAGAAGCAATAAAATGTACTCTGAGATCAACAAACCACTTCAGATAGGCACAGATACAATTTACGCAGTGCTCTTATTCAAACATTCAACACAGATTTACTGAGTGACTATCATATGCCAGGCTATATGGACCACACAGTGTACAATCATAAGCCAGACAAACCTAGTCTCTGCCTTCAAAGAGGTTATTATAATGTTTAACATCAAAGACAGGCTAAGAAATTATGAATGCATGAATGCATATACCTCTATATATATAATTCTTATATTAACATTTATTATCATAGGAAACAGTTACAGGACTGAGAAAAAGAACCAGATAAGGAAAACTAACTTAGATGGGGTGAAAGGGAAGGACTCTTTAAGGAATTAATAATTCAGGTGTCTTCGAGGATGAGCAAAGAGCCAACCATGGAGTGACCATGGAAAAGACATGCTGCCCAAAGGGAGGGAAGATCGTAACTCTTGAGGAATCTGGGAAGAGAAGCATCTGATGAAACTGGAGAAGGGGTTTAGGATTCTCTCTTAACTGCAGTGGGAAACCACTGAGTGGTTTAGAATAGGGGAGTCTCACAATGTGTTGTTCCCTTTAGAAGGGCATTCTGGCCCTTCTCTGGGTGATTTCCAGGTTGCTGCTCTGCCGAGCGATACTGGATCCTGCCCATGTCTCCCCATGACCTTGTGTAAGAGCGTCTGTAAGGTACGGAGCCAGCAGACGCATTACTGGGTCACAGTTTATAGGCACGATTAGCGCTGCTATGATGTCAACTTGTGCTCCAAAGTCTTGTGTCTTTTACGGTCCTACCTGCAATGATTCTGCTGCCTACACAACATTGACATTGTCTGACTTTTTAATTTTTTCTAATCCAGAAGCTGTGAAATGGCATCTCAATGGGGTTTTAATGTCCATTTCCCTTATTAATACAAAAGGAGCATCTTTTCAACATGTTTCTTGATTATTTTCATTTCCTCTTCCATAAAATACCTGCTTATAGTTTTATGGCCCTTTGGGGCAGACGCCAGGTGGGAAGACAGGATACTGTCTTTTTCTTATTTTTAGATAGTTTTAAAAACACTGCAGATACTAATTTTTGTTACTTATATGTATGGTGTAAATATTTTATTCCAGCATATGATTTGTCTGTTCACATTCCCTATTATATCCAAGTTCTTATTCTTAATTTATCAATGCCTTATTTTCTTAATGATTTGCACTTTCTGTGACTCGTTTATGAAATCCTGACCTACTCTGAAGTCATTAGAATGTTCTTACCTATTGTCTGCTAAAAATATGTTTTCTTGCTCTGTCACACATTGCTGTCTTAATTAGTACAACTTTATAATAAAAGTTTTGCTGTCTTGTAAACCAAAACTCCTTACCTAGTTCAAAAATGACTGGCTACTCTTGGGATGCCTGGATGACTCAATGGGTTAAGCCTCTGCCTTTGGCTGAGGTCATAATCTCAGGGTCCTGGGATTGAGCCCTTCACTGGGCTCCTTGCTCTCTCTCTGACTGCCTTTCTGAATATTTATGATCTCTCTCACTCACTCTCTCTCTCTAATAAATAAAAATAAATAAATCTTAAAAAAAAAAGACTGGCTACTCTTGACACTTTTGCTTTTCCATTTAAATTTTAGAATCAGTTTATCAAATGAAGACTTATTCTTAGTTGAAATTGCATTAAGTCTATTACTTAACTTGAGGAAATTAAGTCTACTTCTCCTTTTATTGTGTTTTTAAATATACCTATTCATGCACATAGTATGTCCTTCCATTTATTTAGGCCTTCATTAATATCCTTTGATAAAGTTTTAGAATATTCGGGACACCTGAGTGGCTCAGTTGGTTAAGCGGCTGCCTTCAGCTCAGGTCATGATCCCGGCGTCCTGGGATTGAGTCCCACATCGGGCTCCTTGCTCAGCAGGGAGCCTGCTTCTCCCTCTGCCTCTGCCTGCCACTCTGTCTGCCTGTGCTTGCTCACTCTCTCTCCCTCTCTCTCTGACAAATAAATAAATAAATAAAATCTTTTAAAAAAAAAGTTTTAGAATATTCTACATAAAGACCTTGCACATTTTTAGGCTTATTCCTACATACTTTACACCTCGTTTGCCATTGGAAATAAATATATATATACATATGTATACATATTTTTTTTAAGATTTTTTTATTTATTTGACAGAGAGAGATACAGTGATTTGTTTATTTTTAGAGAAAGAGAGTGTGTGTATGCACACATGCAGAGGCAGATGGAAAGGGAGAGAGAATAAAGCAGAGTTCCCATGGAGTCCAATGGTGGGCCTCCACACAGGGCTCCACACAGGCTCTAATCCCAGCACCCTCACATCATGACCTGATTCAAAATTAAAAATCCACTGCTAATCACGCAAGCACCCCTGGAAGTCTCTGCCTCTTAATCCCCTTTACCTATTTCATCCATTTCCCTACCTCCCTCCCTTCTGGCAACTATCAATTTGTTCTCTGATTCTGTAAGTCCAATTGTTTTGTTTTCTTTGTTTCATTTTTTAGAATGCACATATAAGTGAAATCATATGGTATTTGCCTTTCTCTGTCTCACTTATCATAATACCCTTAGGTACATCTATGTTGTCACAGAAGGCAAGATTTGTTATTGTTTTTTTTGATGGCTAAACTAATATTCCGATCTATGTGTCTGTGTCTGTATCTGTGTGTGTGTGTGTGTGTGTGTGTGCCGTATCTTCTTTATCCATTCATCTACTGATGGACATTTAGGTTGCTTCCATACCCTGGCTTTTACAAATAATGCTGCAATAAACAGAGACATGCATACATATTTTCATATTAGCATTTGTGTTTTCTTTGGATAAATACCTAGAAGTGGAATTGCTAGATCTTACAGTAGTTTCACTTTCAATTTTTTGAAGAACCTCCATACTGTTTTCAATAGTGGTTACACCAATGAACATTCCCTACCAACAGTGCACAAGAGTTCCCTCCTTCCCACATCCTTGCTAACACTTGTTATTTCTAATCTTTTCAATACCAGCCATTCTAACAGACATGAGGTGATATCTCATTTTGGCTTTGATTTACATTTCCCTGATGATGAGAGATGTAGAGCATTGTTTCATGTGTCTGTTGGCCATCTGGATGTCTTTTTTATTTTTTAAGATTTTATTTATTATTTGACAGACAGAGATCACAAGTAGGCAGAGAGAGAGGAGGAAGCAGGCTCCCTGCTGAGCAGAGAGCCCAATGTGGGGCTCGATCCCAGGACTCTGGGATCATGACCTGAGCTGAAGACAGAGGCTTTAACCCACTGAGCCACCCAGGTGCCCCTAGATGTCTTCTTTAGAAAAGTGTCTATTCAGGTCCTCTGCCCATTTTTTAATAGGGTTTTGTGTTTTTTCTGCTTTTTGGAGGGTATGAGTTCTTTGTATATGTTGGATGTTAGCCCCTCATCTGATATATCATTTGTGAATATCTTTTCCTATTCAGTAGGCTGCCTTTTCATTTTATTGATGGTTTTCTTTACTCTGTAGAAGCTTTTTAGTTTGTTGCCCTCGCCTGAAGAGACAGATCAAAGAAAAAAAAAATCCGAAAAGATGAGGCAGCACTATGCTGGAATGTGGGACCATGGTAGGACCAGCCTAGGCCTCCTCAGACTCCTTCAGTGCTCTGGTTTGGGGATCACCCCAGGCTGCAGTCAACAATGACCATGGCAGGTCCAAGGTAGCCCTGCAGTCACATTCATGCCTCCACCCAGTGGCCCACTGATTCTGTCCCTGTTCATCTATTGTCCCAGCTGCCACCAGTGAATGGCAGAGGAAATATTGGCCCTTTTTCTCTCTCTTCCCAACAGCCTTGATTTTTCTTAGCCACACTCACTTCCTCCACTATCAGAGAAAGAGCAGGAGCACTTTTTGGTACCTCAAGAAGAGGAACACTGTAGACATCGTATTATGACCCATTTTCACTAGATGAGTCCATATCCCAGCTCCTGTTCATCGGGATTTGTAGAGGTAAGGGTTATATTTAGAATCTGGAGGGAGCTGAGTTCTGGGAAATGGGTTTTCCTCCCTAGGAGAAGGGATGAAGAGGTAACAGCCAAAGAAAGCAGGACTGTGTTAAGAGGATATAGTAGTAGCATCGTAGTGTCCTAAGCGTGGAGTGGGTGTTTCAGTGAATGGCATACCTCTCTATTCTTAGTGGGCAAGGTCCACTGGTAGGACCTGGGAACTCTGCTGAGCCTCAGGGGAGCTTGAAGAGCAGACTATCAGAAAGAAAAGAGCTGAAGAAGTATACTAGCATGTAGTGAAATGGGGCTGTGGAAGTTAGAATGAGGAGATGCCTCTCCTCAAGGGGCAACAGGCATCTCTGACAGGAGGGGTAGAATTTTCCCAGCAGGAAAGAAGAGAACTCCTCAGCATTTAATCTGGCCCAGAGAGAATGGACTTGCAGTTTCTTTCCCAAACTTTGCCAGACACTTCCCCACAGTCTGTGTATACCAAGCACTCAATATTCTGTCAGCACACATGCTCTATCCTTGCACCAGGCTTCCACACATGCTGGGAGCCCTCCCTTGACCGCCTCAAAAATTCCTATTCATCTTTCAAGTTGCACCTCCAGAAAGGTCTTCTCTAACATCTGGGGAGAACTTCTACCTCCACCCCTCAGAAGCAGCTGCCTTTTTTATTTGTTGGCATCCCATCCACTATTAACCACTTATCAGAATGGACTATCAGGAGGGGGTACGGTTTACAAAGTCGGTGAAGCTTAAGCTTCCACCCCCACTTACACAGGCCCCTTCCAAGGCCCTGGGAGTGTCCGTAGCAAGCTCCTCAGATAGGCATACCTTTCCGTAAGCCTTTTGGACAAGACTTCAACTACCATTATGACTGCTGTCTCTCTTCACTCCGATTTTCTCTCCTATCCAGTGGGCAAGGGCTTTTTTGACATTATGAGCTAAGGGGAAGTTGTTTGGAGATACATTTAGTTGGGGATTGCTGGAATTAGTTCATGTGGTTTGTCATGTGTGAGTTGCTAATAGCCATCCTGGCTTCCTGGAATATTCCTACCACACATGAAGGGTCAGAGATGAGATCATGATAGGAATAGCTCCTCCCGGTACCGTTTATCAGCAGTATGTAGGCAGTGAAAGAGAAACAAGACTCGATATGTACAGGACCAGAAGCCAGTTTCTGGTAAATTTTTCCAGTCATCAGATGTGATGGACTCTGTCCTCTTTAATGCCAACACAAAACAGAAGTTCTCTCCTGTTAGGACCATAAACTTGATAATGTAGTTGATATCATTAAAAGTACACCAAACTTTTTTTTCTTCTTCTTTGGTGGTAATTGCATGATTTATCAGAATTTCTGTCTTTATGGGACACAAACCCCGGGTAATTCTAAAAACAGCCATCGCTTTTGTGTGTGTGTCATATAATAGACCACATCTTATTTTTATTCTTTTATACTTACAGTGCTGATGAAGGAATGGATGTGATTCCCTAGGCATGAATCTGTGAGTGGAGTGCATGCTGGCTTCTTGGTGACTACCTGTCAGAAGTTTCTCATTTGGGGTGATCTTGAACATATTTATAGAAAAACTAAGTTTATACAAATGTTTCTCATCAGTGTCCAGTTCATTAAATTTTCATAACACCTAAACTTGTTTTTAAAAAACAATTAAAAAAATTAATAACCTATGCGTTAAGCCTTGACTCACTTTTTTTTTTAAGATTTTATTTATTTATTTGACAGATAGAGATTACAAGTAGGCAAGAGAGGCAGGCAGGGAGAGAGAGGAGGAAGCAGGCTCTCCACGGAGCAGAGAGCCCGATGTGGGGCTTGATCCCAGGGTCATGACCTGAGCTGAAAGCAGAGGCTTTAACCCACTGAGCCACCCAGGCGCCCCTTGATTCACTTTTTAAACATTTTCAAATGTCATGAAAATTTATTTTGGATGAGCTTATCTTTAAGTTCCTACTTTCATTAAAAGCTTTTTATCTTAACAGATTTTTTTTAAAAAATCAATCAGGTTCATTTACATCCTCTCCTCCCTCCCTCTCTCTCTCTCCCCCCTCTCTCTTTCCTCCATGTCTAATGTAAAGCCAGGCAAGTGTACCTAACTGCAAGTTCCAGCAGTTCTCTCCACGGGTAACTATGTGGAGTTGTAAGAGGGCAAATTGGCCAGCCCTGCCAAGAAGTACAGGAGTGATGAATGAGGGCTTCTTTATAGCCAACGGCACAGAAATAACCTCTACTATTTGCACAGTGTCTTACTCGTGGGAACTTTTTACAGATGTGACCTTACTAACCTTAGCGGCTTCTTGCTATGGTGGATGGATTATGGTAGTTACTCTCTAGTGCTTAGATAATGAAGAAAAGAACAGAAAAAGGAAAAGAAGTTTTCTGCTGTGGCTGTGTGGCAAAATTAAGCTAACGAAATTAGGTCAGGTAGTGAACACACAGCCAGAGAGGTAACAGAATGGCGTTATCCAACTTCACTGATTAATATAATCACCCGGTGTGACTTCAAATTATGTGGGCTATTTCCAAAAAATCAAATCTATCCTCAAAAGTCATTTAATTTGGTTTCCTCAGCCCACCCAGGGTGACTTTCACAACCTCTGAGGGGACACTGGTTTCAGAAATAGGCATGTGACTCTCTTTGAAAGAACAAAGTTAAGGAGACCTACCTGGAATTCTCTATTCTCTATTGACCCATTATGTGATTCTATGGGTTTTGGTGAAGTTTATTTGCAAAAAAGACAAGGGTATTTGTCTTAGATAATTTTCAGGAATGGTAAAAGAACAAGTATGATGGGTAATTTCATTTAACAAACAGTTATGGAATCCCTTCTATAATGCTGCATGGAAGGAGGACTGCCTGGTATATATCTGGTTTGGATACTTACTAGTGGTGTAAACCCTCGGTGCCTCACTTTCCTTGATGGTAAAATGGGGACAATTAAGACGGCCAATACTATTAAACAAGACAATATATAAAGTGCTTGGACAGTAAATGTTCTAACTAAGGCAGTAGAGAAGATCTACAGAGGAATAATGGTATATTCACTCACCACCTAGAACTCTTAGAAGCTAGAAATACATCCTTCCCTCGCCATCTATAGTATCTGGCACAGAGAAGAAACTCTATAATGAGAAGAGAGCCTTGCAAAGTAAGTAAATGGCTGCAAATCCAGCTCCTGCTTCTAGGGGCTCCAATTTCTGTTGGCCACAGACACACCTGCCGGCTACTATACAAGGCACGCAATGTCCATGTACGAGGAAGACTGTATTATTAGCCTAACTCTCCAATCTGTAATTTCCCTCAGCATGTTTATGGTTGATCCCCATGTTGCAAAACTTACATCTAGAAATAACTGCACATTTCAAATGCTTAGTGCCACAAAATAAACCTTACGTAATGTGAAAAACTAATGGCTGTCAGGACGTTCCTGGGGAGAAAAAAAAAGAAAAAACAAAACACAAAACCCTATTTTATTACTTCCAATAAACCCACAGGGGCAGAACAGTGGGCCATGAATAAGCTTCACTCCAAACACACTCCTGTACAAGGGTAATAAAGCCAGAAGCAGGAATGGTGAAATCATACCAGTGCATGAATTTATCTCCCAGACTTGTCCTTTGGATGCTGGGAAATATTGGCTGTGACTTGGTCAGCTTCCCTGGTTCTATATCTTATTCCAGGAAGCTTCCACTCCACTCATGCATGCGAGTCCTGCCTTTGCACATTCTGAGCTGCCCACAACACTCTGGCAGAGTAAATTCTGTGTGGTCCTTTGAAACTGGACCAGACATCCCTGTCTTTGGAAAGCCTCCCTTGACACCCTTTTCTCAGCTATGTAATATCTTTTGTTTACCTCCATGACCACATTTATCACAAGCGGCATTACTCTTGTTACGTTTGTCTTTCTTCCTCACTTTGCTGCCTTATTTCTGACCGAACCATTCAGTGCAGTTCCCGGGACAAAAAAGACAACAATAAATGTCAGAGGGTGGTGGGTGACAGAGCAGTGAGGAGCTCCCCTGAGATGACAGGCAAACCTGGCCCCTGATGGGGTGCTTGCTGGGGTGCAGCTGGCCTGGCCCCAGGAAGGCTGAGGCTCCATAGCACAGTGAGAGCACATAGGGAGGAACCGGCTCGGTGCAGGAGGGCAGCTAGAGACAAAGCTAAAGGATGGATCAGACCTTCTGACTCACCATTCTGGACCCTCTCGCTGTTCCACAGTGATTGATTATTAGATCTGCACTAGCATTTGCCTATACCGTGGTCCCAAATGTTTTATCCTTGCAGTTGGGAAAAGAGAGGGGAAGAATTACAAGGAGCCATAGAGGCTGAGGTTTCTGTTTCCATAAATTGAAGGGCACACTTGATTTTAATGTATTTTCACATTGCATCCAGTTTACAAATAAACTAAATGACTGTAAAATCGAATTAAACTAGGCATAAACGAAAAAAGAATGAAACAAAACATCGGTTTTTCATTTAAGGAATGATCCCACACACACGCTGCACACTTTCCTGACTTCATGCCTCTAAGCTCACTCTCTCTGCCCGGAGTAACATCTCCCTCCAACAGCACTAAATCAACGTCACTAGAAATCTGGCAGTGAATACAACAAGGGTGGCCTATGTTCTTGAATCACTCTCCTCAGAGGAACTCACACACAGACAGGATTTTGAGTGTCCTGCATAGAAGAGGACAGGTAAACGGACCAAAGGGCAGAAACCCAGCCTCCAGGCTGTAAAGCATTGGCCGAGGAGACGCAGTTCCCAGCACAAGGAAATGGTAATTCTGTGACGTGATATAGGTGTTAGCTAACCCTACCTCAGTAATCGCATTGCAATATAGCAATGTCTCAGACGAACGGGTTGCACACTTCCAACTTACACAATGGTACTTGTCAATTATATCTCAATAAAAATAATAATACTTTAAAAAAAAGAAATGGAAGATAAGAGGTGAGCTGAGCATGAGGCGAGGGGGTGGCAAAGAGAGAAAGAACGAGAACCTAACACTGAGGAATTAGCCTTTTGCTATTCTCTGTGGAAGAGAAGAATCCGCATTTCAGACGGCTGACAGAACCCTGTGTCTCTAGAGCACACAGAGGGGGCAGGAGAGTCAGAGAAAAGGACGCAGAGCCCAGACACACTTTCCTCAAAGCATAAAAAGGAAGCTCAGAAGCTGAATTTTGTCCCAAGTTCCAAACAAAATAAAACACCCTCCAGAAAAAAATATCATTCCTATTTCTCTCCCTGTCAGAGACTGTATCCAACTAATACAAACTCTAAGTTAGCAGTCATTGCCTCCAACGCCACCTCTGGAGAACAAAAGATAATCTCTTCTCCTTTGTGGCTGTGTCTCACCAGCAGCACCCAGGCTCTGCCCGCTGACTCTTGCACGATTCCACACCACCCAACAGCCAAAGGCAATCCAACTCCAAATCACTCATTTAGGGGAACATGAAGTTTAACCAGGAGGCTCAACAGTGGGGAAGAATGGCCAACAAAGGCTGTATGAGTTACCAGCTGCCTCCCCGCTCGTTACACCAAATCTTCGCCTCTTAAAATCATAAGCATCTACTCTCTCACACAGTATCTGTGTGTTTTGAATCTGGAAGTGAAGAGCTTGGTGGTTCTAGCTCAGGGACTCTGGTGAAGTTGCCGTCAGCTATCAACCATGGCTGCAATTATCCAAAGGCTTGACTGGGGCTAAGTGGTGCATTTCCAAGTGACTCACTCACACACCTGGTGGGTTAGTGCTGGTATCTGCAGGAGGCTTCAGTTCCTCTCCAACTGGAGAGAGGGTTGTTTACAACATGGCAGCTGGCTTTCCCCAGAGAGAGTGATTCTTGAGACAGGACCGTGAAAGACACAATGTCTTTAACAACCCAGTTTCTGAACTACACCACCATTTTTGCAATATCTTGTTGGTGAAACAGGTCAGCCCTATGTATTCGGTGTGAGAGGGGACAACACATGGGTGAGAATGCCAAGAAAGAGGGATCATTTGGAGCCATCCTGGAGGCTGGGGACCACAAGGGCTATGGGGGTGACATCAAGGTTGCCACATATTTCTAATCTGAAGGCAGTATATGCTGGAAGGACAGCCGGCTTAGAGTTGCACAGGCCTGTGTTTGTGTTGTGTTTTGGGTCTTTTTGTTTGTTTGCACAGGCCTGTATTTGATCACAATGTTGGCACATTCTGTGTCACCTTAGTCCAGTTAGCTGAACCTTCCAAACCTCAGCTTTCTCATTTGTAAGATGGAAAAATAACACCTACATCTGAGGACTGTTTTTGAGGATTAGGTATAGAGAATGTACATACTGTGGCGAGTACTCAGAATGGTTAACTGTTATAGTTACAAAGTAAGCTAAATGTTACTATAGCAACACAGTTTGAAGTCTTTACCCACACAACCCTGGGTCAGCTCTAAGTGTTTGTTTGGATTTGTTTCTTTTTCCTCACATATTCTTTTTTTTTTTTTAATTTTTAAGATTTTATTTATTTGACAGAGAGAGAGAGACAGTTGACAGTAGGAACACAAGCAATGAGAGTGGGAGAGGGAGAAGCAGGCTTCCCACTGAGCAGGGAGCCTGACACAGGGCTCCATCCCAGAACCCTGGGATCATGACCTGAGCCAAAGGCAGACGGTTAACGACTGAGCCACGCAGGTGCCCCCTCCTCATATATTCTTTTATAACTTACAAACAACTTCAAGCTAAACACGGTTGGTAGCAGTATATAAAGCTTAAAAACATGTATTTTTGTTTACATATTTGAATAGATGTAGAAACCATGAAAACTTTAAGATCTAAACTTGACAGCAAAAGATGTTAGGTTCTTGCATTTTTCCCATATGGCTAAAATCCACACTCTGATGACCTTAAAGAAACCTGGAAATAAGGTAAGGGTGGAGGGAATATACTGCATTCATGAGTTTTCTCAAAATCACAGTTTTTCTGGGAAAAAAGTGTGATTATCTCTAGAGAAAAACGCAAGTTCCAGTGGTCAAGTGGTGTGTGATGTCAAAATGAAACATTTTTTTCAACAGAGCTACTGGTTTATAAGGTTACAGTATGTTCGTTACTCAGAAATTTGAGAGTTTGGGCTTTGCCTTTGATGCATATTTCGCCACCCTTCACTTCTTCCCCAGTAAAATAAGAGTAAAGACCCTATGAGAAGAAGCTTTTTCATGTGTGTACTCAGAATATTAACTCTCTAAATTTGTGCACCGGAAGTTTAAGTGGAAAGAGCCCAGGCTTAGCCCTGACAGCCCTTTGGGACCCGGAAAAAAATCGCTGATCCCCTCCTTTTCCTCATCTCACAAAATGGAGAAATCTACCAGTAAGAGGATTTTTTCCAGACAATGGAGAAGTTAAGGGGCGGTGGGGAATGAAATGAGGTGAGATAAATAGATATAGAGAGATAGATGTATAGATACATAGATATTTAATTATAAGCTCCTTCTGGGGAAAAAATGAAGAATTCTTTTCAGGGATTACTTTATTCTTATGGTATTTAATATTTATTTTAGTTGCTATCTGAAGTGGGGGACTTACCACAAAGCTAATGAAGCTGAACTTTTAGGGCTTATCACCTGAATTAACCTCTTCTAATTCAATATTCTCTGTCTGCACCTGATTTTCCGGTTTTTTTTCTCTTAAAGAAGTCCCCCATATCATATAAGCTGCAGGCCCAACAAAACTGAATCTGCCCCAGTTGCTGCTCTTAACATAAATACACATTTTTTAACCAAGACCAATTTTCTAATGGTATCACCAGTGTTTCATCATCATCAGTGAGATAATATCCTACTAACAGCTTCACAAATCTATGCAAGAAACTTAACAAGAAACTATTACTATAGTATGAATGGGTATTTCCAAAATGACTGATTCCTGGAATAGATGAAAATACAACTTATCCCCTACATGCATGTATTATTTTTCAGAATATTCATATTGTCATTTATACAGGATGCTCACATTACATAAACCATATAATTCATGAACCACATATACTAGAGTATATAACATATTTAATATAGAATTTAATTTTAGATAAAACATAGATAAAGGTGGTAGTATATTTTCCTTCTCAAAAGAGAAGAAAAATATTATCAAATCTTCTATCTATATTATTATATACCACACTTTGGGGGGTTTAAAGAAATATAGATTCCAGAAATCCAAAAGTTGCTGTACCAATAATAATTCCTCTCTGAGGTGAGAAGTAGCATAGAACAGTAATTAGGAACGCAGCTCCATAGGGTGCCTGGATGGCCCCTCCAGTGAGCTTTTGATTCTGGGTTTCAGCTCAGGTCGTGACCTAAGGTCCTGAGATCCAGCCCCACTTGGAGATCAGCTCAGCTCAGTGCAGAGCAGTCTTGTCCCTCTCCGTCCCCCGACTTGCACGCACACACACTCTCTCTCAAATAAAGAAATAAAATCTGGAAGGAAGAAAGGAGAGAGGGAGGAAAGGGAAATAGAGAGCAAGAAGGTAGACTGACATGGGGTCCCATCTCATTGAAGTGGTTTAGCAAGTCTGTACTTCAGTTTTTGCTCCTCTTAAAGGGGGATTGATAGCTTCTACTTCCTGAGGTTCTCATAGGGATTGAATGAGCTGCCCTTCTTGTGAAGTGCCTAGAAACCTACCTAGCATAGGCAAGCACTGCATAAGTGTTATTTAAAAACACTTTAGGCTGGGAGCACCTGGGTGGCTCAGGCTGTTAAGCATCTCCCTTCAGCTCAGGTCATGATCCCAGGGTCCTGGGATTCAGCCCCACACTGGGAAGCCTGCTTTCCCTCTCACTCTCCCCCGGCTTGTGTCCCCTCTCTCACTGCCCCTCTGTCAAATAAATAAATAAATAAAATCTTTAAAAAATAAAAAATAAAAATACTTTATGCTGATTTCTACCTTGGGCTGTAGTCTCACAAACTGCTTTAGCACCCTGAGCAATGACTGAAATTTTCTCATTTTACTTGACTGTCATTCTCCCACTAGTGACATCATGCTTCGAGATCACATTGCATCATTTCTACTGGAAAAGACTATATGATTCATCTTGGTATCCCCCAAAGGTATTATTTAGTCTTCTCTTCTTAGCAAGGACAGAGAAATCCCTTTTGGGTTATAGGTTAATCTAGAAATAGCAAAAACAGAAAACTGTGTAGTCATTTAAATGTTTCACTGCATAGGATTATTTGTTTTTATTTCAAATGGGTTTTTAATATTTGCTAAATTGTCCACTTTAGGAAATAGAACTATGAATTAATAAGCATGTCTACTGGAAGCTGCCTCTTTTGTCAGCCTGTAGGACTAGGTGACTGAGAAGCTGACTTGACTTTGAACTTGCAACAATATCTGGGTTTACAATAATAAAACAGAGTGTGTTTTATTGTGGCCCCAAACCATGATGTACATGTGAACACTAAATTATTGGATCATTAATATGTAAGTTCTGAGGTAATGCTATAAATCATGGTAAATATTTAATGGAAATATCAAACCATCCTTCTTAAAGTTTTATACCTGAATGACAGGGAAGGAGTTTTGTTAATTTCCTTATAATTCTATCAATGGTCCTTAATTAATGACAAATAAGAGAAAATACACATTGTGATGAAACATTCAATCTTGCCGATACCAGTTTTTCATCCCTTCTTTGGATCCCCAAAAGCAAAAGCATTGTTTTTTCCTGAATCCAAAAAAAGTGAAATCTTTCTACTGTGTGCCTATCAGGTTTTTCCACAGTGCCAGAGGCTATGTAATCATAAGAAAACCTATAGCTTTATGTAACTTTTGCAGCTTTTCAAAAATACATGGTTAAGAGCAGTGTGATGACCACAGTTCTGTGAGGTAATTCTTAATAAGGACCAGCCTTGGTTCCACAATCTTGTCATAGAAATGACAACATTTATTCTATGCCTCCTGTGTACCATGTACAGTACTAAGCCCTTTTCACAGATTAGCTAATTCAGACTTCACAATAATCTTATGAAATAGGAACTCTGTGACTGCATTTCCCAGATAGAGAACCAAGGTTTAAAAAAAAAAAATGAAGTAGTTAAGTCCCACGATGTAAGTGTTGGACTCCATCTTAATACTCTAAATCCCATGTTCTTCCTACTTCACTGTACTCCCACTCTTGCAACCCTTAATTTCCTTCCTTTGTGGACTAACAGAATTGGGTGAATGGATATAGACCTTCTGAAGTAAGCGGGGTACTTAACATCTGATATGGGAGTTAGATGTGACACCAAAAGCATAAGCTACAAAAGAAATAATAAATAAACTGGACCTCATCAAAATTAAATACAATGACACCCACAAGAAAGTGAAAGACAATCCACAGAGTGAACGAAAATATTTCCAAATCATGAAGCTGATAAACGTCTAGTACCTAGAATATATATAGATTTCTTACAACTTAATAATGAAAAGATGACACATTTAAAACTAAGCAAAGGTGGGACACCTGGGGGGCTCAGTTTATTAAGCATCTGACTCTTGATCTCAGCTCAGGTCTTAATCTCAGGGTCATGAGTTCAAGCCCCACATGAGTTCAAGCTCCACTGGATTTGGAGCCTACTTTAAACAAACAAACAAAGAAATTCAAAGGATATGAAGAGTTTTTTTCTCCAAAGATATATAAATGCCAATAAGATGCAATATGGTTCTTCACATTAGTCATAAGGACAAAGTAAAACAACAAAAGAAAAAAAAACCCATAATGAGGTACCACTTCACACTTACCAAAATGACTATACTCAAAAAGACAGAAAATAACAAGTCTTGGCAAGCATGCAGAGGAATTGGAACCCTTTTACAAAGCTGGTGGAAATGCAAAATGGTGGGAGCACTTTGGAAAACAGTTTAGCAGTTCCTCAACAGATTAAACATAGAGTTACAATATGACCCAGCAATTCCACTCCTTGGTATATAACCAGAGAATTAACAACTCATGCCCACACTAAAACCTGTACATGGGTATCATAATAGCCATCAAGTGGAAACAACCCAAATGTCCATCTATTGATGAATACGATGTGACTTAACTACAGAATGGATTATTAATTGGATAAAAGAAAAAGGAATGAAGTACTATTCTATGCCACAATGTGAATGAAAGAAACTAGTCACAAAAGGCCACATGATTCCATTTTTTAAAAAGATTTTATTTATTTCTTTGAGAGAGAGAGAGAGAGAGAGAGAAAGCGCACACGCATGAGAGAGTATGAGCTGGGGGAGGGGTTGAGGGAGAAGCAGACTCCGGTTGAGCACAGAACCCTACAACCAACATGGGACTCCATCCCAAGACCCTGAGATCATGACCTGAGCTGAAGGCAGACACTTAACTGAATGAGCCACCCACACAATTCCATTTAAATAAAATGTCCAGAATAGGCAAATCCACAGAGATAAAAGTAGATTTGTGGTTCCCAGCGGCTAGAAGAAAGGACAATGAGATTAACTACTAATGGTTACAGGATTTCTTTCTGTAGTGATGAAAATGTTCTGGAATTAGTGGTGATAGTTACACAACTCTGAACCAGTGAATTGGAGAGTTTGAAAGAGTAAATTTCACAGTATAAGAATTATGTCTCAAAAAGTTTTATTTAAAAAAAACAATGAAAATTTTTAAAAAATCATTTTTTTAAAACACTGATGTTCTGTGAATACAAAACATAAAAATAACTTTTTCCATGACTGACAAATTGGCCTCTTGATTTCAAAAGGAATGACACATTTTTATTAAACTAGATATTCTAGATCAACATTTTCTTTATTTGCCATGCAACTTTTAAAAAGATTTTATTTATTTATTTATTTGAGCAAAAGAGAGAGAGAGAGAGGGACAGGGATAGTGAGAGAGAGCACAAGTGGGAAGGAGAGAGAGAAGCAGACTCCCCACTGAGCAGGAAGCCTGATTGGAAGCTTGATCCCAGGACCCTGGGATCATGACCTGAGCCAAAGGCAGATGCTTAACCAACTGAACCACCCAGGTGCCCTTTAAGTTTTTGTTTTTCTTGTTTTTTTTTTTTTAATTTATTCATCAGAGAGAGAGAGAGAGAGCGCAAGTACGTATGTGCTTTGGGTGAGGGGCAGAGGGAGAGGGAGAGAGAGAATCTCAAGCAGACTCCCCGCTGAGCCCAGAGCCCAACACAGGGCTCAACCTCACCACCCTGAGATCCCAACCTGAGCCAAAATCAAAAGTCAGACACTTAACTGACTGAGCCACAGGTGACCCTAAGATTTTATTTTTTTAAGTACTTTCTACCCCCAACGTGTGACTCTAACTCACAATCCTGAGATTAGGAGTCGCACACACCATTTAAGTCTTTGAAAACATTTCCCTTTCATCTTCTTACTGAAAATATGCCAGGTTAAGGGAAGGATGTGACAGAGTAAGTACCACAAGAAAGGGTTTGTGCCAGGGGTCCACAAGGAACCCCCACTGAGAGATTCACTAGACACACTCACAGAACTCAACATACAGTAGAGTACACAAGGCTAAGATTTACCATAGGGTCATAGTAAACTGGGTCATAACAGAAAAAGATGCAGGTGGAATCTGGGGGCATCCATGTATAAGCTTCCTTATACCCTTTCCTTCACAGTAAGGGTCACAGAGAATAAATACCTTCTTCCCCCAGCAAGGCAAATGCTACAACAGGTGTACAGTGTTTCTGACCACGGAAGCCCATCAGAGCGTTTTTACTGGAGGCTAGTCACATACGCACCCTCTGCCTAGACATGCGCCAAATTTAATCTCCCAGAAAGAAAGCAGATGTTGAGCATAAATCATATTGCTTGCACAGCCTACGCCTGATGAGCCACTTTTTTTTAAGGTTTTTTTATTCATTTGACAGAGAGATCACAAGTAGGCATAGAGGCAAGCAGATAGAGGGGGGAAGCAGGCTCCATGCTAAACAGAGAGCCCGATGCAGGGCTCGATCCCAGGACCCTGAGACCATGACCCAAGCTGAAGGCAGAGGCTCAACCCATTGAGAACCCAGGCATCCCCTGATGAGCCACTTTTATCAGCCTGGGAAAAGTGGGAACACCCCCAAAATCGAAGTTCCCAAGTATCAAGCTTGCAAAGATACCTTTCTAAGAAGACCAGTCTCAGGTCTTCTTATTCTATAGTAACTCTATACTGAGCAGGGGTGGAAAACCAGGACCAAAACCACCATCCCATGAAACACAAATTCTTGAGGGAAAGACAAAGAGCACTAAGGGGATTCAAGGCCAAGGGGACACTATAAGGTTTGGCTCCTAGATCAAAAGTCTACCCACATCCACAACCTGGGAAAAGTTGGACTGGTTCAAGGAAGAGTCTTAAGCCCAGATGGGCCTGATCATTTTGAAGTGATCCCAGGATTTTCTAGCTTCGCTTCCTAGCTTCTACCATCACCATGGCCTTCCATTCTCTAGTTGTCCAGGCAAAGGCACCTCCTTTAGTACTTTCCTGGAATAGGTGTGTCTTTTGCAGGAGAGATAAAAGGAAAGAGAGATGAAGTGCAAAGGTCTCTGACCTTTATCTTCCCCTGTGGTATTCAAGAAAGAATCATTGATGTACAGATGTTGAAATGGTTTATCACCAAGAACAGAGTTCATGAAACACTAGCCCAGGTGCTCATGTAGCCCAGACGTAAAGGTCACAGAGGCAACCCCAAGAAATAAATAGGAGAGACCTCATGTCATCCTTTTCTCTCCTGCAAATGCTTAGTGAGAATTTATCTCATGGAAGACTAGAAGACTGCTGTCTCAACTCCTTTGGGAGCCAGTAACCACCAAAGATCAACTAGAATGTATTTGAAAAATAAAGTGGAAGGGACGTCTTTTTTTTCCCCTAGAATATATTTCTGTTACATAAGAATTATCTAACTATGACCAGTGAGTTACAAAATGTATCATTAAAGGGCAGGACTCAAAGTGCATGCCAGGCATGAAAACAATTTAGGTTTCTATGGCTCCTTAGAATTTCTAATTCTTTCTACTTTCTCTGTATCTTTCTCTATTATCCTGGGTTCCTCGTTTTCCTTTTACTTCTTTCACCAATCAGCCTCCTCTTCTTCCCCCTTCCCATCACTCCCATCTCCCCAAAGAATTAGAAACTGACTGTAATTTCCAAGGGTTCACTTATCTGCAGCCAACTGTTTTCTTTGACAATTTCTTTGACAATATCTGGGAGAATTACCCAGATATAAGGTGGTATCTCACTGACAGATGATTTCTAATAAACATTCCTGTGTTAGCATATGCATGTACCTGCATCTTCCACAATAATAGTTTTTTTTTAAATGGTACCTTCCATAAATATTCAAGTGCACGAAAATCAGTAAATTCTTTTTTGCTAAGTTGTACTTTTAGCCCTATGAAAAAAGAGACAGTAAATTCTTATTTAGCAGCCTTTCAAAATATTCAAAGCTCTGCCTTCAAAATCAGGCAGCTACATAGGAAAATCAGAGTTACCCAGAATCAGACTTTGTAGCTCTGGTGATTGGCCTGATGGAGAGGGAGGAAATCTTCCTGGCAGAGATCAGTCACCCGAGGGAAGGACCCTGCATCTAACTATCCATGCTTAATCTTCACCGAGAGTCAAACTGTCTTGAATCTAAGAAAGTCAACTTAGATGCAAGACACAACAGATGACCTCTTAGCAGATGAGCCTGTCTCCAAGATAATAACGGCCTTCCATTTCATTTGCCTTCCACTGAGGCAGGGTTTTACTAGGACTAAAAGAGAAGTTTTCTCTGAAAAGGTGAAAAAATTGCTTCTTCCAAAAAATGAAAAAGTAATTTGGTACCATAGAGCATAAGCAGACTTTAGGATAGGTAACAATCCTATGTGTGCCAGGCCTTCCCCTAACCATCGTGGGTTCTATGGAAAGGTGACAATCTAGAACATACCCAGACATCTGAGAGCATGAGTGAACATGCAGATCTCTGTCAGCTGCGCAAGAGCTAAGGCTATTAGTCTGCAGAAGCAAAGCTCAGAGGCCGGTGCGGAGAGTAGGGCATGAGGGTCAACTTGGATATTTAAAGGTTTGTCATGTGGCAGAGTCAGTGTACATGGCCTGAAGGGCTAAAAAGGTACAACTAAGAAGAGATAACATTCCAATCACTATAAAAGAGAACTCGGAACAATCAGAATTCCCAAGGATGAGATGGGAATGCTGTGAGTGGTAAGGAGTTCCCTGTAGCCTGAGGTATTCAAGCATTTGATAGATTCATTCAACATTCTCCTTCCTTTATTAAGTGTTCACTCTAGAGGCTCAATACTGGCTACACAGAGGTGAATGAAAGGGTTATGATTCCTGCTAAGATCCAACTGAGTCTGGTGAGGTCGTCCACTCAGAGGTAGACTCTGACTTAATTGCTAGAGAGGACTCAGATAGGACCTGTCAAGTTTTTCTGAATCTCAGGAAACATTCCATGAAATAAAGCCAAGGGGTTTTCTACATTTAGAAAGCCCCAAATATTTTTTTCTTGCCAAGAATGAGCCAGCCAGATTAATAACTCTTGGTTATGGAACTTACAGCTAGCTTAAAGAATATTTGGGAGACCGTTGGGATTAAGGCTTTAAACTTTTAACTGTGGGTCTCCAAAGAACCAAAGGAAGAAGCCTCAAATCAGTTTTCTGAAAGTAAGCTCTTAGAATCATCTTTTTGCTGTTGGTGATAATACTTATAACTTAGAGTTACATATGCTTTACGGTTAGAAGATAGCTGGCCTTTGGAAAAATAGAATGACAGTATTTTATCATTAGGAACATAACATAAGACTGGTATATGCTGAAGAAAAAGATGAAAAGGTTCTTCTTAATGGTTTGCATTTATTCTCAAAATTAATTCCTTATCACACAAGGCTGATTAAGTACAATCTCATCTTGCCTATTAGCTATAATTAGTGAAGTTCATTTTCTAATCACTTTGGTAATCAGCACACTTCAAGATGTGATCTTTTTACCTTAATCTTAATTTCACAACTATGATCTTAAAACTGAACCACATGATTTGGAAAGATTACCTGTTGTAGCTACAAGGCCCCTGCGGGTTTGCCTAACTTGACCAGGGGGCAGAGGTGAGAAGCTCTGGGAAAATTCCAGGAAGTTCGCTTTACTGAGCCTAGCTCCCGGCAACACAGAATTCACAAACATGTCTTCAGGGAAAATAAACTGGCACTAACAAAAGCTCCTTTCACTTCTTTTTTTTTTTTTAGCATATTTTAAATACTAAGACTAATCCCAAAAAAATCCATTAGCAAATTATGTACTAATCAATGCTAGAATGCTAAAAGTTTAAAAAACAAGAAAAAGAACAAGGTCAGGGACTGAAAAGTCATAAGCAGCAGGAGAGAACTTGCTATTCAGTTTCCAGAAGAAAAGGGAATGCTTTATAGAAACTTCTAGATACAGACCTGTTTTACCTTGTACTTAAAGAGAAAGGTTTACACCAAAAAGAACAATGATACTTTACATTATTATACAGTTTTATAGCCATATTCTTTTTTTTTTAAGATTTTATTTATTTATTTGACAGACAGAAATCACAAGTAGGCAGAGAGGCAGACAGAGAGAGAGGAGGAAGCAGGCTCCCTGTGGAGCAGAGAGCCCGATGTGGGGCTCGATCCCAGGACCCTGAGATCGTGACCCGAGCCGAAGGCAGAGGCTTTAACCCACTGAGCCACCCAGGCGCCCCTCTAACCATATTCTTGAGCAGACCATATCTCTGCTGCCCATTAGACTCAGAGAATTAAATACTTAGATAAACCTATGACCCCTAGTCATACACACGCACAGGATCACAAATGAATAAATCAGAGAAGTAAGATAATAAGGATCATGGGCCTAAGAGCAAACTGGCAAGTTTTCAGTTTATTGTTAGGCTTTCAAATTCTAACAAAACACACTGTTTGGCTTACTTAGCTAAGGGTCGCTATTTCCTAACAGTGGAACTAGACAGAGAGAAAATCAAAACTGTAGGCACGGGTCCTTGAATCAGATTTCAGGCCCAACCCTGTCCTAGTATTAGCCCTATCCGGTGTTTTCCCTTGTATCGTGCCTTTTCCTCTATCTGTGGGGCTTCTGCTAACATGCCCGCTGTGGTTCCAGGCCACCTATCGACCTTCCTATCACCCCACCCCAAGGGGAAAGAAGTCTTCTCTCCAAGTATGACAATTCCTTCAGCCAACTTAGAAAGCCTGGCTTCATCAGCAAGGAGGGCCACGAATAAGAAATTTAAGGCTAATGAACCTAACCGTTGGCAGAACCAGGAAGTGCAGATGAATGGCAGCGAGAAAGATATTCTCAGCTTTGTGGTGCCAGGAGGCAATTCTCTTCTATCTCTAGCTAGGATCCCTGCTGCTCAAGAACCCACCCAGCCTGCTGAGACGGGAACAGGCTTCAGTGTTTTCTTACTTGAGGCATAATCTCTATGGTACTGCAGGCCCCCAAACTACTACCAGTGAAAGAGCCCTGAAACCACACAACTTTTATAACTTTGCTAGCAGAATGTGAACTCAAGTGCTGTGAGACTCAAAGCAACACCTATTTAGTTCACTTAGTGGGAATGTTCACACGTTTAGTGGAAGAAATCTTATCTGATTGAATCAAACTGGGGATATTTTCTAACATGCAGCATATGTGTCATATAACTTTCTAAAATCCAAAAATCTCTCTGTATCCAAAACAATTTTGGCCCCATGGATTTTGGATCAAGGCATGGGGATCTGTAGTAGCTTCAAAATTAATTCCAGAGTTCTCCTTCACTATTTCCCTCAGGGGGCTGAATGAATTATGCAGGATATTGTGGCTAAAAGGAAAAGGTCACATATCCAAATTAGAATTCCTCATAATTTAGTGGGGAATTTAATGGGAGGGGAGTACTTTTAGAAAGCCAGGGGTTAGGGTAGAGCGTCCCCCTAAAGAAGACAATATTTACCCCTTAGCCGTCTCATCTCTTTGTCTATCGTTGGCTAATATTCACCCAGGAAGGGGAGTATAGTGTGGGAAATCCATTCCTGAATTCAGTGGGGAGCTCACCATAGGCTAAGAACTGCCCTCACTATACAAACAAAATTTTAAATGACTATTTGATTCCCTTACTAAGCCAGAAAAGTTTGCTTATGGAGTAGCAAAAGCAATAGAATCCACAATATAGAATAAGCTTAGTTTTATGAGCCAGACTTGGAATCCAAATTCTTTTTACATGACTCTTTACATGAGAAAATGTATTCTGCTTTCAAAAATGCCACGTAGAACACGATGCATTTCTAAGTTGTATGCTAGCAGTATTATGTAGTGTTCTTCTAAGCACCATCACTTATTGTCCAAGAAATATTTTTGGGCACTTGTAACAGGTTCTAGGAATAGAAGGTTCAACAGGAGACAATGACCAGTCCTCACACTGTTCAGACACTAGGGAGAGAGATGAGAGGGGGAGAAATGTAATACAGATTAAAGTAAATGCCTCTCAGTGTAAAATCAAGCACTCAATAAAGTCACAGTTTTCTAGTTGTAATTCTATACATCCCAAGTCTCCTATGGTGCGTTTCATCTTATTTAAAAGCAGCTGCATATTTTCTGATCCAGAGTTTTTGACACACTAAAAGTTTCACACTGAGTAACATAAAGTCTCCAAATCTTCACAAGTGTAAGAAACTTTCTAATTACATATCTTTATCCTCCAAGTTCTGCTAGTAAGAAACAAGCTGCCTGAAAAAGAACAATTTACCAGGTCTCAGCAGAATAAAAGCATCATCTCCCCAAAAGTGAGACACAGAACACTATTTGAATCTTAAAACAATAGTGCTGAAGTTCATCATTAAAAAAAAAAATCCCAACTATGCCAAAAGAAGATGGAATGTTAATGTCTGATCTGATAGCTACAGTCCACATTTTTAGAAAACCTGTCTCAACATTCTACATACCAACCTTCTGAAAACAATAGCCTAGCGCTATTGAAATGCCAAGGTTAGATTTTCTAAGTGGAAACCAAAAAATAACAGCTACCTTCCCTGAAATCAGGAAATCCCAGTATCCCACAACACAACCCAAGGAAACAAAGCCTTCGTCTTACACACATCCTTTTCATGGTAGTGGTATTTGGTAGAGGGTGCATGTGAAGAGAAGCAAAAAGAGAAGAGGCCTTACTTCTCCACAAGGCAGCTCCCAGGGGGAGTTGAAGGCACCAGTGTCAACACAAATGGGAAGCTGTAGGTAGAAAACACATAGAAGAATTACGTGCTTGTTGTCTTAACCCAGATTGCATCAGCCACATAATGCCAAGGACAGAAAGTCTGTCCATACTTGATGTTAAGCCCCTGAAGAAACAACAAAGAAACAACTAGGTCTTGAAATGAATCATGGGCACATGCAACTCCCTCTCTACTTTCAGATTTTTAAATGCAATGAGAACTCCCAGGGGATGGAAATGCCAGCCTGGAAAGCAATAATCAGGATCCTTAAGAGTAGCAGAATAAGTCTGGGAGGTGTGGATTCTGTATTTGATGAGGTCTTTCACTGGGGAAATTTGGACAATATGGAAAATTTGGAAGTTCATTAACTAGGAAAGTGAAATAAACCCAGTAGGCCTTTGTTCAGTGTCTCCAGTTATGAGACACTAATCTTGGCACTTAAGGGAGAATTACAAAGATGTACAACATATCACCTCCATCTCCTTGGGGAGGTACCTATAACCATAAATAGAGTATTGTGTGGCATAATAACTAAAGGTGATCGTTAATACTCCCAAGACATCCATTACATGCCACACCCCATTCTAAAGGGGTTTCCATGTTTTATTTCATTTAATTATCACAATCTTTGAGACAGGTACTATTATTCTGCTATTTTAGTGAAAAAAAAAAAACTGAAGCTCAGAGAGGCTGAGTAACTTACCTAATGTCACACAGCTCCTAAGTGATATGTTAGTGACTTAAACCCAGGCTCCAGATGCCCACCACACAGTATAGCATGGAAACAATGCTAATTCTGTCTGTTGTGAGTTATGGGTGCAGGATGAGGTAGGGAGGTGGGGAGAGAAGTGGGAGCTTCCAGGAGTAAAGGGCAATTGAACTTTATGGTGCCTCAATGAACACGATATAACCTCCCACAAAATAACTGGGTCCCTAGGCTTGGTTTCCTTACCTCTGAGTAAGACTGATGAGTTTCTCTCTCGGGTTCCTTTGAATCTTTTAATCACTTCAGAACTCAACATGTCACCTCTTGTGACATCAGTGACATCACCAGAAACAGTATGTAAAGAGTGAGCTTTGGAAGAAAATGAGTCAATAACAGCCATGTGACATTAGGAGATTTGTGCACCTTTACTGAATCTTAGTTTCCATCATTGGTGCACTGGGATAATCTTCATAAGGTTGTTGTAGAGATTCAGTAATCAACACACAGTGCCTGGTGCACAGGGGACAGTCGATTAAATTTAATCTCTACTTCCCCCCTTCCTTTTCTTCAGTTGCATAAAAATCTCAGTTCTTGAACTCCCTTAAACCTTAGATGAGGGACCTGGATGTGCAACCGGACACACGTTAGTAGAATACCCTTTGGAGGGAGATTAAAAAATAAAAGAATATTTGAGGCTATCAAATGTTTTCCAAAATATCTGCAAAGTTTTAATTTGCAATGCATCCATTTTATATTTTTTAAGGTTTTATTTATTTATTTGACAGAGAGAGAGAGATCACAAGTAGGCAGAGAGGAAGACAGAGAGAGAGGGAAGCAGGATCCCTGCTGAGCAGAGAGCCCCATGCGGGGCTCAATCCCAGGACCCTGAGATCATGACCTGAGCCGAAGGCAGAGGCTTTAACCCACTGAGCCACCCAGGCGCCCCGCATCCATTTTATATTAAAATACTTCGTCCTTCTCTTGATCTCTTTCCTTGTACAACTCAACTACCTTACTGAACAGTCACATGATCAACTGGAAACCAAGAGGTGAAGACACACACGTACTATTTATAAGTTATGATTCATATGGCCTAGGAAGCTTTCAGCATTCCTCAAGTCATGCAAAAGTGCATAGCTAAAAGAATGAAAACCTTTGTAATGTTACATACTAAAATAAATGTGAAAGGAAGTGGAAAATAAAGTCCTATCCAAAAACACCTGCCATAATTTAAAGCTTTGTTTTCAAAGATCAAGTAAAGATAGAGATCAAGATGCACGCCCATAGGAAAAAAAAGATGGATACCATATTGATATCCAAGAGAAAAAAAAGAATATATAAACAGAGGTTTTACTTCTTCTTTCATTAACTCAGAATACATTTTTTTAAACCAGCGGTGGCTCAAGATATTTGAGACTTTTCTTCCCTTTTTACTTCTTTTTTAGCTAAGGTTTAACTTACATATATTAAAGTACACCAATCTTAAGTGTACATTCAATTAATTTTTACATAGGCACACATCTAAGTAACTATCTCCCAGATCAACATATAAAACATTTTCAGCACCCCTGAACGTTCCCAACCCCCTTGCAGATACCAAAAGGTAACCTCTATCTACACTTTCTAATTCAGCACTGTAACAAAAATAGGCAATGATCAATGAAAAAGTAAAGGAGTCCTAAACCTAATTTGTGTCTTCTGGTGTGTGCTAGAGTTTTTAACCATAAAAACTACTCACAGGCAGTTTAGTAACCAGAGAATCTCAAGGCTCTAAGGAACTCGCTCCCTGGCTGATAAACTGAAAGCCATAGCCTGGAACATTCTTATTCAGAAGAGTCAAATGACCTATTTCTTTCTTCTAGAGGAAAATGATTAAGGAAATCATTGGGAGAATAAAGACAGATTGTTTGCAAACTCCGCGTCAATAAGAATGACTCATTAGTGACTCAAATTCTGCTTTGTGGTTAGCCAAGCCAAGATAGGTAATAACCATGAGTCACTTAGGACCATACTCTTGATTGGATCATGAAGCCATCAATGGTACACAGAGATGCCTCCCATTTGATATCAATAGAGCATGAACTTTGAGTTTTTCTCTAACTGTGATAATTTGACATTCTTACATACATTTCTTTTTTGCAATACATTTCTTTTCAAATTTTTATTTAAATCCTAGTTCATTAACATACAGTGCAATGTTGGTTTCAGGAATAGAATTCAATGGTTCATCACTTACATATATAACACCCAGTGCTCATCATAAGTGTTCTCCTTACTACCCATCACTCATTTAATCCATCCTCCCACCCATCTCCTCTTTAGCAACCCTCAGTTTGTTTTCTATCATTAAGAGTCTCTTATGGTTTGTTTCCTCCCACCTTTTTTTCTTTTTTTCCTTACCCAAATGTCCACCTGTTTTGTTTCTTAAGTTCCACATATGAGTGAAATCATATGGTATTTGTCTTTCTCTGATGGACTTATTTCACTTAGCATAATACACTCTAGATTCATTCACATCATTGCAAATGGCAAGATTTCATTCTCTTTTTTGAAAGATTTTACTTATTTGCCAGAGAGAGAGAGAGCAAGTGAGCAAAGGCAAGAGGAGTGCCAGGCAGAGGGAGAAGCAGGCTCCACACTGAGCAAGGAGCCCAATTTGGGACTCGATCCCAGGACTCTGGGATCATGACCTGAGCCAAAGGCAGACACCTAAATGACTGAGCCACTCAGGCATCCCAAGATTTCATTCTTTTTGATGGGTGAGTAATAGTCCATTGCACACATATGTGCAATGGACTATTACATATATATATATATATATATATATATATATATATGCATGCAATGGACTATACACACACACACACACACACACCCCACATCTTCTTTATCTATCAGTTGATGGACATTTAGGCTCTTTGCATAGTTTGGCTAATGTTGATGATGCTGTTATAAACACTGGCATGCATGTACCCTTTCAAATCTGTATTTTTGTATCCTTTGGGTAAATACCTAGTGGTGCAATTGCAAGAACATAGGGTAATTCTACTTTTAACTTTTTGAGGAACCTCCATACTGTTTTCCAGAATGGCTGCACGAGTTTGCATTCCCACCAACAGTGCAAGAGGGTTCCTCTTTCTCCACATCCTTGCCAACACCTGCTTTTTCTTGTGTTGTTATTTGTAGCCATTCTGACAGGTGTGAATTGGTATCTCATCATGGTTTTGATTTGTATTTCCCTGATGATGAGTGATGTTGAACATCTTTTCATGTGTCTGTTAGCCATCTGGATGTCTTCTTTAGAAAAATGCCTATTCATACCCTCTTAACAGGATTTCTTAACAGGATTATTTGTTTTGGGGGTGTTGAGTTTGGTTAGTTCTGTATAGATTTTGGATACTAACCCCTTATTAGATATGTCATTTGTGAATATCTTCTCCCATTCCCTAGGTTGCCATTTAGTTTTGTTGATTGTTTCCTTTGCTGTACAGAGATTTTTATCATGATGAAGTCCTAATAGTTCATTTTTGCTTTTGTTTCCCTTGCCTCCAGTGATGTATCTAGTAAAAAGTTGCTATGGCCATGGTCAAAGAGCTTGCTGCCTGTGTTCTCTAGGATTTTTATGGTTTTCTGTGTCACATTTAAGTCTTTCGACCACTTTGGATTTATTTTTGTGTGTGGCATAAGAAAGTAGTCCAGTTTCATTCTTCTGCATGTGGCTGTCCAATTTTCCCAACACCATTTGTTGAAGAGACTTTATTTTTTTCATTGGATATTCTGTCCTGCTTTGTTGGAGATTAGTTACCCATATAGTTAGGGGTCCATTTCTGGGTTTTCTATTCTATTCCACTGACCTGTGTCTGTTTTTGCGCCAGTACCATACTGTCTTGATCACCACTGCTTTGAAATGTAGCTGAAAGTCTGGAATCATGATGCCTCAGCTTTGCTTTTTTTTTCCTCCCAGGATTGTTTTGGCTATTCAGGGTCTTTTTTGGTGCCATACTAATTTTAGGATTGTTTGTTCTAAGGCTTCAAAAATGCTGGTGGTAATTTGATAGGGATTACATTAAATGTGTAGATTGCTTTCATTGGATAGACATTTTAACAATGTTTGTTCTTCCAAACCATGAGCATGGAATGCTTTTCCATTTCTTTGTGTCCTCTTCAATTTCTTTTATAAATGTTCTATAGTTTTCAGTGTACAGATCTTTTTCCTCTTTGGTTAGGTTTATTCCTAGGTATCTTATGGTTTTTAGTGCAATTGTAAATGGGGTAGATTCCTTCATTTCTTTTTCTGCTGCTTTGTTATTGTTGTATAAAAATGCCACAAATTTCTGTACATTAATTTTATATCCTGTGACTTTACTGAATTCACATATTAGTTCTAGCAAATTTTGGGTGGAGTGTTTCAGGTTTTCTATGTAGACGATCATGTCCTCTGCAAATAGTGAGAGTTTGACATCTTCCTTGCAATTCAGTATCTCTTATTTCTTTTTGTTGTCTGACTGCTGAGGATAAGACTTCCAGTACTCTGTTAAATAGTAATGGTAAGAGTGGATATCTCTGTCTTGTTCCTGAACTTGTTGAAAAAGCTCTCAGATTTTCCCCTTTGAGGGTGATATTAGCTATGGGTCTTCCGTATTTGGCCTTTATGATGTTGACGGATGTTCCATCTATCCTTACTTTGCTGAGGGTTTTTATCAAGAATGGATGCTACAGGGGCACCTGGGTGGCTCAGCTGTTAAGCATCTGCCTTCGGATCAGGTCATGATCCCAGGGTCCTGGGATCGAGTCCTACACTGGGCTCCCTGCTCCAAGGCAGGAAGCCTGCTTCTCCCTTTCCCACTCCCCCTGTTTGTGTTCCCTCTCTGGGTGTGTCACTCTCTGACAAATAAATAAACAAAATATTAAAAAAAAAAAAAGAATGGATGCTATATTTTGGCAAATGCTTTTTCCCCATCTATTGAGAGAATTATATGGTCCTTATCCTTTCTTTGGTTAATGTGGTGTCTCATGTTGATTGATTTATGAATATTGAGCCATCTATGCAAGCCAGGAATAAATCCCACTTGACTACAATGAATAATTCCTTCAAAGTACTGTTGGATTCAATTTGGTCATATCTTGTTGAGAATTTTTGCACCCATGATCATCAGGGATATTGGCCTGTAATTCTCCCTTTTAGTGGGGTCTGTGTCCAGTTTTGGAATCAAAATAATGCTGGATTCATAGAAAGACTTTGGAAGTTTTCCTTTCATTTCTATTTTTTGGAACAGTTTGAGAAAAATAGGTATTAATTCTTCCTGAAATGTTTGGCAGCATTCCCCTGGGAAGCCATCTGGCCCTGGAAATTTGTTTGTTGGGAGATTTTTAATTACTGATTCAATTTCTTTGCTGGTTATGGGTCTGTTCAAATTTTCTATTCCTTCCTGTTTCAGCTGGTAGTTTGTAGGTTTGTATGAATTTGTCCATTTCTTCCAGATTGCACAGTTTGCTGGCATATAATTTTTCATAGTATTCTTATACTTCTATCTATTTCTGTGGTGTTGGTTGTAATCTCTCCCTTTTCATTTGTGATTTTTATTGAGTTGGTGCTTTCTCTTTTCATTTTGATAATGCTAGTTAGGGGGTTATCAAATTCATTAATTCTTCCAAAGAATCAGCTCTTAGTTTCATTGATCTGTTCTACTGCTTTGTTTTTTGTTTGTTTCTATATCATTTACTTCTGCTCTAATATTAATTATTTCCCTTCTTCTGCTGGCTTTAGGCTTTATGTGCTGTTCCTTTTCTAGCTCCCTTAGGTGTATTGTTAAGTTGTGTATTTGAGACTTTTCTTGAAGACCTATTGCAATATACTAGCTTCTTAGGACTGCCTTTGCTGCATCCAAAAGGCTTTGGACTGTCATGTTTTCATTTTCTTTTTTTTAAATTTTTTTATTTTTTATAAGCATATAATGTATTTTTATCCCCAGGGGTACAGGTCTGTGAATCGAAAGGTTTACACACTTCACAGCACTCATCATAGCACATACCCTCCCCAATGTCCATAACCCCACCCCTCTCTCCCGACCCCCTGACCCCCAGAAACCCTCAGTTTCTTTTGTGAGATTAAGGTGTCTTATGGTTTGTCTCCCTCCTGATCCCATCTTGTTTCTTTTATTCTTTTCCTACCCCCCAAGCCCCCATGTTGCATCTCCACTTCCTCATATCAGGGAGATCATATGATAGTTGTCTTTCTCCGATTGACTTATTTCTGTAAGCATGATACCCTCTAGTTCCATCCATGTTGTCACAAATAGCAAGATTTCATTTCTTTTGATGGCTGCATAGTATTCCATTGTGTATATATACCACATTTTCTTTATCCATTCATCTGTTGATGGACATCTAGGTTCTTTCCATAGTTTGGCTATTGTGGACATTGCTGCTTTAAACATTCGGGTGCACGTGCCCCTTAGGATCACTACGTTTGTATCTTTAGGGTAAATACCCAGTAGTGTGATTGCTGGGTCATAGGGTAGCTCTATTTTCAACTTTTTGAGGAACCTCCATGCTGTTTTCCAGAGTGGTTGCACCAGCTTGCATTCCCACCAACAGTGTAGGAGGGTTCCCCTTTCTCCGCATCCTCGCCAGCATCTGTCATGTCCCGACTTAATTTTAGCCATTCTGACAGGTGTGAGGTGGTATCTCATTGTGGTTTTGATTTGTATTTCTCTGATGCCGAGTGTTGTGGAGCACTTTTTCATGTGTCTGCTGGCCATTTGGATGTCTTTGCAGAAATGTCTGTTCATGTCCTCTGCCCATTTCTTGACTGGATTATTTGTTCTTTGAGTGTTGAGTTTGCTAAGCTCTTTATAGATTTTGGATATGCCCTTTATCTGATATGTCATTTGCAAATATCTTCTCCCATTCTGTCAGTTGTCTTTTGGTTTTGTTAACTGTTTCCTGTGCTGTGCAAAAGCTTTTGATCTTGATGAAATCCCAATAGTTCATTTTTGCCCTTGCTTCCCTTGCCTTTGGCGAAGTTCCCAGGAAGAAGTTGCTGTGGCTGAGGTCAAAGAGGTTGCTGCCTGTGTTCTCCTAAAGGATTTTGATGGATTCCTTTCTCACATTGAGGTCCTTCATCCATTTTGAGTCTATTTTCGTGTGTGGTGTAAGGGAATGATCCAATTTCATTTTTCTGCATGTGGCTGTCCAATTTTCCCAGCACCATTTGTTGAAGAGGCTGTCTTTTTTCCATTGGACATTCCTTCCTGCTTTGTCAAAGATTAGTTGACCATAGAGTTGAGAGTCTATTTCTGGGCTCTCTACTCTGTTCCATTGATCTATATGTCTGTTTTTGTGCCAGTACCATACTGTCTTGATGATGACAGCTTTGTAATAGAGCTTGAAGTCCGGAATCGTGATGCCACCAACTTTGGCTTTCTTTTTCAATATTCCTTTGGCTATTCGAGGTCTTTTCTGGTTCCACATAAATTTTAGGATTATTTGTTCCATTTCCTTGGAAAAAATGGATGGGATTTTGATAGGGATTGCATTAAATGTATAGATTGCTTTAGGTAGCATAGACATTTTCACAATATTTATGCTTCCAATCCAGGAGCATGGAACATTTTTCCATTTCCTTGTCTCTAACTCAATTTCTTTCATGAGTACTTTATAGTTTTCTGAGTATAGATTTTTTGCCTCTTTGGTTAGGTTTATTCCTAAGTATCTTATGGTTTTGGGTGCAACTGTAAATGGGATTGAATCCTTAATTTCTCTTTTTTCTGTCTTGCTGTTGGTGTAGAGAAATGCAACTGATTTCTGTGCATTGATTTTATATCCTGACACTTTACTAAATTCCTGTACAAGTTCTAGCAGTTTTGGAGTGGAGCCTTTTGGGTTTTCCACATATAGTATCATATCATCTGCAAAGAGTGATAGTTTGACTTCTTCTTTGCTGATTTGGATGCCTTTAATTTCTTTTTGTTGTCTGATTGCTGAGGCTAGGACTTCTAGTACTATGTTGAATGGCAGTGGTGATAATGGACATCCCTGCCGTGTTCCTGACCCTAGCGGAAAAGCTTTCAGTTTTTCTCCATTGAGAATGATATTTGCGGTGGGTTTTTCATAGATGGCTTTGATAATATTGAGCTATGTGCCCTCTATCCCCACACTTTGAAGAGTTTTGATCAGGAAGGGATGCTGCACTTTGTCAAATGCTTTTTCAGCATCTATTGAGAGTATCATATGGTTCTTGTTCTTTCTTTTATTAATGTGTTGTATCACATTGATTGATTTGCAGATGTTGAACCAACCTTGCGGCCCTGGAATAAATCCCACTTCGTCGTGGTGAATAATCTTTTAATATACTGTTGGAGCCTATTGGCTAGTATTTTGGTGAGAATTTTCCCATCTGTGTTCATCAAGGATATTGGTCTGTAATTCTCTTTTTTGATGGGATCCTTGTCTGGTTTGGGGATCAAGGTGATGCTGGCCTCATAAAATGAGTTTGGAAGTTTTCCTTCCATTTCTATTTTTTGGAACAGTTTCAGGAGAATAGGTATTAATTCTTCTTTAAATGTTTGGCAGAATTCCCCTGGGAAGCTGTCTGGCCCTGGGCTTTTGTTTGTTTGGAGAGCTTTGATGACTGTTTCAATCTCCTTACTGGTTATAGGTCTGTTCAGGTTTTCTAGTTCTTCCTGGTTCAGTTGTGGTAGTTTACATGTCTCTAGGAATGCATCCATTTCTTCCAGATTGTCAAATTTGTTGGCACAGAGTTGTTCATAATATGTTCTTATAATTGTTTGTATTTCTTTGGTGTTGGTTGTGATCTCTCCTCTTTCATTTATGATTTTATTTACTTGGGTTCTTTCTCTTTTCCTTTTGATAAGTCTGGCTTATCAATTAACTAGGGGTTTATCAATCTTATTAGTTCTTTCAAAGAACCAGATCCTAGTTTCGTTGATTTGTTCTATTATTTTTTTTGTCTCTATTTCATTGATTTTTGCTCTGATCTTTATGACTTCTCTTCTCCTGCTAGGTTTAGGCTTTCTTTGTTGTTCTTTCTCTAGCTCCTTTAGGTGTAGGGTTAGGTTGTGTATTTGAGGGCTTTCTTGTTTCTTGAGAAAGGCTTGTACCGCTATATATTTTCCTCTCAAGACTGCCTCTGCTGTGTCCCACAAATTTTGAACCGTTGTGTCTTCATTATCATTTGTTTCCATGAATTTATTCAATTCTTCTTTCTTGGTTGACCCATTCATTTTTTAGAAGGATGCTGTTTAGTCTCCATGGATTTGGGTTCTTTCCAAATTTCCTCTTGTGATTGAGTTCTAGCTTCAGAGCATTGTGGTCTGAAAATATGCAGGGAATGATCCCAGTCTTTGATACCGGTTGAACCCTGATTTGTGACCCAGGATGTGATCTATTCTGGAGAATGTTCCATGTGCACTAGAAAAGAATGTGTATTCTGTTGCTTTGGGATGAAATGTTCTGAATATATCTGTGATGTCCATCTGGTCCAGTGTGTCATTTAAGGCCTTTATTTCCTTGTTGATCTTTTGCTTGGATGATCTGTCCATTTCAATGAGGGGAGTGTTAGAGTCCCCTACTATTATTGTATTATTGTCAATGCATTTCTTTTATTTTGTTATTAATTGGTTTATATAGTTGGCTGTTCCCATGTTAGGGGCATAGATATTTAAAATTATTAGAACTTCTTGTTGTACAGACCCTTTGAGTATGATATAGTGCCCTTCCTCATCTCTTGTTATAGTCTTTGGCTTAAAGTCTAATTGATCTGATATAAGGATTGCCACCCCAGCTTTCTTCAGATGTCCATTAGCAGGGTACATTGTTTTCCACCCCCTCACTTTAAATCTGGAGGTGTCTTTGGGTCTAAAATGAGTTTCTTGGGATGCCTGGGTGGCTCAGTTGGTTAAGCGGCTGCCTTCTGCTCAGGTCATGATCCCAG
>PISX010017652.1:0-42810 GCA_004024625.1 Mellivora capensis | reverse complement strand
AACTAGAGGGTATCATGCTTAGTGAAATAAGTCAATCAGAGAAAGACAACTATCATATGATCTCCCTGATATGAGGAAGTGGAGATGCAACATGGGGGACTAGGGGGGCAGAAAAAGAAGAAAAGAAACAAGATGGGATTGGGAGGGAGACAAACCATAAGTGACTCTTAATCTCACAAAACAAACTGAGGGTTGCTGGAGGGAGGGGGTCGGGAAAGGTGGGTGGGGTAATGGACATTGGGGAGGGTATGTGCTAGGGTTAATGCTGTGAAGTGTGTAAACCTGGCAATTCACAGACATGTACCCCTGGGGATAAAAATTTGTTTATAAAAAATAAAAATTAAAAAAAAATAAAATAAAATAAAATCTCACTAAGTTTAATTTAGTACTGGAAATTTATGATATATAAGAGTTCAGTGCTCAGTCCGATTTTGTTGTTGTTGTTGGGACGATTGAAATACATATACTTTAAAACAAAATTAAACATGTCAAATTTATAAATGCAATTTGAAGTCTTTGAATATTTAAACTTTGTAGCTAAATCTGTAAACATAACCTAACTGAATTCAAAAATCCCTTCAAAGTTACTAATAAAATTTGCTAGACTTATAAGTAAAATAAGATTTGTGACCTGTGTTTAAAGTCCATGAAATTGCATAAGAAAAACTTATTTTAAATGTGTCAAAAAGCTCATTTCTATAGGAAAAACCTCACCTCCAAAGTATTTTTCAAGGACTATTTTGTCTCACAGAGGTAGGCTGAAGGTAGTTAGCTTTTCAATAGATTTCTCATAAAAGGTATCAACTCAACCTCCACCTGGACAATCTTTTAAAGTCCATTTAATAAGCAAGATAGTCCAGAACTTTTATGAGGAGTTTAACAGCATAGCTAACCTCAAAATCTCTGCTTCTCAATGTTATAAAAAGCTCAGGAAGAGTAATGATATTTACTAGGGGGTGCCTGAAAAATATGTAGTTTCTCCTGTCTTAGAGGGACCTTCTCTAGGATTAAGACAGATCATCAGAAGACTGATCTTTATTCTTCTGTCTCTTCTTATTAACATCATAGAACTCCTTTTTTTTTTAAGATGTATTTAGTTATTTATTTGATAGAGATCACAAGTAGGCAGAGAGGCAGGCAGAGAGAGAGAGGGAGGCAGGCTCCCTGCTCAGCCCCGATGTGGGGCTAGATCCCATGGCCCTGAGATCATGACCTGAGCCGAAGACAGAGGCTTAACCCACTGAGCCACCCAGGCACCCCCATAGAACTCCTTTTAATAGACTCATTTTTGAGATTATGGCATCTACTTGCATATATGTGCATCATAAGGAGCAAATCTATGACATTTGGTGTTGGATGTAACTTTTTGATCTAACCAAGGACTGCATCCATGGTGTCACGCAGGGTTTCCTTGCCAGAGACCCATGGAAGAAGGGGACATAGAACTGGGAATAGTTGAGTCTTGGCCCCTTACGTGTTTTATGCATCAGGTGAATAATCCCATCTCCTCTTTGTGTTGCTGCTGGAAAGTTCAGAGTCACATCCGTGGTCTGCTGAAAACTGCTAATCTTTGTAGAACTGGCCCACCTATTGTAGAATGACCTCTCCTTTCATTTTATTTTACTTCCTGATACTTATCTTTATTTCACTAGATCACTTTCATTTGTTTTTATTTTGTTCTGTCTTAATGCATTAATGGGTATAAACAACTACATTTTCTATAAGTGTCTCCAAACCATTCTTAGAACAGATCCTTAGAACAACAAAATCCTAAAATTCACCAGCAAGAGAAAAATTTTTAAACCAAAGAGAAGAAATGCAGATGGCATGAAGACAGAAGACTCAAAGATGGTTAAAAGTGGATGAAGAACCCCATAAAAATGGCCCAATTCATTGAAAATAAATTAGGAAGATGCCTTTTTTCAAATTGTCTTCTGGAAATGGGTTGGAAGCTGGAAGTTTTAGGGGGCAGGGAATATGCCGAGATTCTATAACCTCTCTTCTTTGACTTCTCATTATTCTGTGCACATGTCATGTCTCAAAATGTCAACAGAAATGCCAGGTTTCTGGGGTTTGAGGAACAGGACACCTTCATTTACTATAAGTTCTGTCTCTTGCTATGAAGTTTATTTTCCCTCTCTCTGTATCTCTTTTAATGAATGTACATGTACCATATTTATTTGTGTTGTTTCCTTTGTCCTCCTGTCCTTTACCCTTTCAAAACTTGAACTGTATGTGATTTTTTTTCTCTCTTTATATATAATTCTTCCTTGACAGGGAGCTTCGGGCAGTTATCTGAAGGCTACTAAGCACAGGTGAGAATTTATGTAGGAGCCTGTTTACTGAAAATAAATGGAAGTGTGTTGAAGTCCTTCTCATATTTCTTGAGTTGTTCTTACCAGGTTTTCAGAAAGTTGGCTGAAGGGGAGGGACCATGGTTCAGTTTGCCATAGGTCTAGACCCCTTCAGTTCTGTATTTGCAGAGTGTGGCCCAAGATCCCCTTGGCATTGGCATCACTGGGCTGTATGTGACAAAAGCAGATTACTGGGTGGCTCTCTCTTTGCCTTGAAATCCCAGCCTCTGGGAACTTGGCCTGGTAAATTCCGCTTTAATAAACTCCCCAGGTGATTCATCCCCCAAGTCAAGTTTGAGTACTCCTACTCTCGATTTACCCCATCAACAGAGGCCACAAGAAAATATGACCTGTGCAATAGATTTCCATTCTAAAATCTATTCTCCCCAATTATGGGTAATGTAACTTCTTTTAAATGTAAAAGTTATATAAGTAATTACAGTAATGGGATGTTAACTAGTTGAAGTTGAATGAGATAGAGAGAACACTGAAGGGATTTTAAAAATACTTTGCACCTACTCATTCATTTGGAACGGCTTTCTTTATCTAAATCAATTGTTTTTAATTTTGAATTCTTGTCAGCTTTTTAAAATGATGTTGCCTAGGGCACATTCCAGAACCCTCCATTTGAATCTCTGAGGGTGGGACCCTGAGGTTCATACTCAATGGGTGTGAGCTAGTTAGCCAAAGACCACAGTGAAGATTATCCTCAAGATTGCAGAGGCAAATTTAATAAAAAAACACTGGGTCTGAAAACCACATATGAGGAGCAAAAGTCTATTGAATTGGAGGTCTTGATCTGCCTCCTTTACAATGATCTCCATCCTCATCTCTAAAAATATCTCTTTTCATCTATATACCTTTTCAAACTCCAATTTTCTGAGACTTTTAAGGCAGACTTTATAGCTCATTAAGATATCCTAATTTCCCTACAAAACAAAAACCACAATGAGATATTACCTCACACCAGCCAGAATGGCTAAAATTAACAAGTCAGGAAATGACAGATGTTGGTGAGGATGTGGAGAAAGGGGAACCCTCCTACACTGTTAGTGGGAATGCAAGCTGGTGCAGCCACTCTGGAAAACAGTATGGAGGTTCCTCAAAAAGTTGAAAATAGAGCTACCCTACGACCCAGCAATCGCACTACTGGGTATTTACCCTAAAGATGCAAATGTAGTGATCCAAAGGGACATGTGCACCTGAATGTTTATAGCAACAACATCCACAATAGCCAAACTATGGAAAAAAACCTAGATGTCCATCAACAGGTGAATGGATAAAGAAGAGTGATATATATATATATATATATATATATATATATATATTGCAGCCATCAAAAGAAATGAAATGTTGCCATTTGCAGCAACGTGGATGGAACTAGAGGGTATTATGCTGAGTTAAATAAGTCAATCAGAGAAAGACAATTATCATATGATCTCCCTGATATGAGGAGTTTGAGAGGCAGGGTGGGGGGTAATGGGGGGTAGGGAAGGAAATAATGAAACAAGGTGGGATCAGGAAGGAGACAAACCATAAGAGACTCTTAATCTCACAAAACAAACCGAGGGTTGCTGGCGGGTGGGGGGTATGGAGAGGGTGGCTGGGCGATGGACATTGGGGAGGGTATGGGCTATGGTGAGTACTGTGAAATGTGTAAGCCTGATGATTCACAGACTTAAACCCCTGGGGCAAATAATACATTATATGCTAATAAAAGAAGATATCTTAATTTCCCAAGGTCATAATCACACCAGAAATAGAGTTTATAATTTTCATGAATAACCATACCCTCATCCAAATATATATATATATATATATATATATATATATAAATTCACTACACACACTTCAGCAGACAAAAATCAAATCCACTGCAGGAGGCTGAGGCGGTGTGTCAGATGGGTAAGATGACTGTCAAGGATCTAATGACCTTAACGAGCTCAACAGAGTAAAACTTGAGTGGGCGAAGATTCAGCACAGAATGCCCAAGTAGCTCCTTTCTCCTGGCGTCAGGATATCACAGCATTACAGCTGAGCTGTGGCTCGATTAATTGATTCAGAACGATTCCTGTTGAGCAATTGTCTTCTCTAAAGGAATGTCAATGCGAGCTGCTAGCAACTGTCACTTTATATCAAATATGAATTATGCTGTATAATGGGTTCAGGTGCTCATATAAATTGACTGTCATAAAATCCTTGTGTGTGATAATTCAGTGAAATCATCTCCTTCAGATGATGCAAACAAAGGAGCAGAATAGTGACAAGGGAATGGAGGTGGTAACCTCCCCACTGCTGACAAGGAAAACAGTGTCTAAAGACTGCTACTCATTTATTGCTTACTCAGCTTGGTAATTAGCAGTCCCCCCGCCTCCCACCCCCGCAAAATATTCTTGGGCATAGTGAAGATGTAATGAGAAAAGACACAATGAAAAAAACATCACGTACTTCCAGTGTGAGCTGATTACAACCAATTGTCAATTGTATCAAAATTGGCATCAAGACATCTTAATGCATATACCCTTTCACCCAGCAATCTCCATTTCTAGGAACTTACCCCAAGCAGCTAACTCCACAAGTGCAAAAAGCCATATGCACACGACTCTTCTTACAGCATTGTTTTAGATTAGGAAAAACTGTGAGACAGCAAAAATGTTCATAGCAAAGGATTGTGTTTAGGCTATGTGTCTAACAAACCTGGGAAAATAATGAAAATTATCATGGCCATCCACAAATGTATTGACATGGAATGATGTCCTGTACTGACTACAAAGAAAGGTTATGCAACAGTATGAATGTATTTACATAAAACTACCCACGTATGTCTACATGTGTATGTAAGACAGGGAAATGCCTGGAAGGATGTTCATTGAAATTTTAATAGTCACTTTCTCTGAATGATAAGATCTAGGGTAATTTTTAGTTTCTTCATTGTACTCTTCCATGTTGCCTGAGTTTTTGCAATGAACATCCAGCAATTTTGGAAAAACAATAAAGCTCTTTAAAAGAAAGGAGCGTGATAAGAGACTACATGTGAGTACAAACGAGGCTGAGGAATTTGAAAGGTGCTTGTGATTACACCTCCATTCAGAGACAATAATGATGATGCTAGGTGAATTGCATAATAATCACGTCTGATAGCAAAAACATTAATTTACAATTTATCGAGAGTAGCAATACGTACTCTGCACCATTAAAAAACAATAGTGATTCATGGACTTGAAACTGAAATGAAATAAACAAGCATGAAAGCAACTTGCTGGCAGATCACACTGGGGACACATGGGCCATTTCTGTGACAGAAATAATACCTGATTCCTGAGAAGGGAAAGGTTGGAGTTAACGAGCCCGGTTTCACACAGTTCAGGAGTTTGTCTCCGCCAAGGAAAAGCTTTCTGGAAGAAACGAATGTGAGAGGTGAATTGAAAAGTGTGAAGGAGACAGCTTGTTGGCGAGGAAGTCAAATAGAGTATTTCATAGAGCCCAAAGGAAGGAAGAAGAATATTTTTGCCTCGGGATTTCCGAAGAAGAAATGTGAAATGTGTCTGTATTCTGTGGTTATTGGCAAAGTCTGCAGTCGAACTGTGTCAGGCAGTCGTACTTCCCCTCAGATGCCTTGGCAGGTTGGTTGTGTAGAAACGACTGTAGGAGAGAGCACCCTCCGAAAAATCACAGAAGCATATCCTTTGGGAAGTTCATGTTATCTCTTTTCAGACCACTGAGATAGGACTGAATGCACGCAGGGAATGTCTTGGGTACGATGGGCTTAGAGACAAGCCAAGTCCTGGGGACTGAAGCTAAGGGAATTCCCCACTGAGGGAATGTCTTGCGCTAGTGTATGATGGTCTTAGACATAAGCCAAGTCCTTGTCCACGTAAACGGTGTTACTTCGAGGTTGTCTAGCAGTTCTCTTTCCAGAAGAATCCCCAGACAGTCCTATCAGCTAGAACCTGAAGTTCCCTAAATAGTCATTTTTTTCTGTGGGTGTGATTGCCTCTCTGAACAAGGGTCAACAAAACAGCTACTTACTGCTCAGCAATGACTCATCATAGGTTCCAAGATCAGAAAATTGAATACCCAGAAACTGGGATATAATAAAGATATTTAATGAGGCTGAATGACCACAGCCAACTCTTTGGGGTGTTACCTGTCTAAGTCTGTTGGGGAACTACCATAGCAGGAAGGTATAGCCAAGACTGATTTTTAAAATATATATACTTTTTAATATATAAAATATATTTTTAAATTTGGTACATATGTAATGCAAGTTTGCTCAAATGTTGAAGATAGACGAATTACTTTCTTATATATATATATATATATATATATATATATATATATATATAGCCAGGCATGACACTTCTCTCAGTTTGAAGCTTTTTCTTGTGCATCTTATTAGAGTAGTAATCATTTATTCTCTGCCCTCCCCACCCATTAATGAGTTCCAAGAGGATGCTCCCAGCAGCACCTGGCCTAAGGCCTAGCACACAGCAAGCGTTCAGTGATAGTGAGTCATAGTGAACAGGACCCTAGGCAAAGACCAAAGAAATATCCAAAAGGGGGAGGAGTTGAAAGAAAGAATTTGGTGGAAAGAAGCATCTCATAGTGCCGTAACGTACTTTCCGATTATGTCTTGGGTTTAAACTACGTGACAGACATACGTATCACCCTGGGGTTTTGAAGACCACAGTCATCTTCTCCGCATGCATTACTTCTAGTTTTTCCAGCCATGCACATTCGACACAAAAATTACCCTTCCGCTATGGAAAATCAATGAATTCACTTTATGGAGTAGAATTCCAAAAAGTCAATGTCACTGAAAATGTGCATCAGTTCAACAATGGTGGGACATAACTTTCCTTTTAGACTTGTGTTATCTATATCATCTTAGAAAACAATCCTTCCTTCCTTTCTTTCTCTTTCTGTCTTTCTTTCTTTCCTTCTTTCTTCCTTCCTTCTTTCTCTTTCTTCTTTCCTTCTTCCTTCCAAATCTTGTTATATTATTTAACAGTTTACCTCCTTTTGTCAATAACATAGATATCAATTTGGGGGCACTTTTGAGTCCTCTATCAGTAACAAAAAATAATTATTCATATACCTAGCATATCTTTATTCCCTGCTATATTATGGGTAAAATGATGTGGGGAGGGGTGGTAAGAGAGCTCTGAAAGTGTCATCTTTATCATTAGTCACCACCCTCAAAATACAGGTAGTTCTTTATTTAACAAACATTTATCGATTGCATACTATATGCTGGGACCTGGCTCATGGCACTGAAAAGACTGCTGGGAAACAGAGTCCCTGAGTGCTGACCTCCCAATCCACTCCGAGCTAGTTTTCTCAGGACCTAGGTTCATCTCATATAAAAGTTTGTTCAAATGTGAAAAGCACAATAATCTCTTTGGCACAGGGCAATCAAATCTTATTTACATTTTCCAACGCAGAGATTAAAACAATAAAATGAGCCTCTGTCATCATCATCCACTAAGTTACTCAGGGACTAGTCATCCTGCTCTGGACAGGAGACACATTTTTTAACCCAAAGATGGTTGAGAATAGGATTTGTAGTGACTCTTCACAGCCTTTTAGGGGGAGCAATTCACGGCACCCTGTTTCCAAAGCCGATAGTGGAGAGGATACTGCCAGAGTTCTAGCTGCCAGGATGCTTCCAGTGAGTGAAAAGGAGACATGGGTAACGTCCCTTCTTTGAAAATCCTCAGCCTTATCGGAAGTTTATCCTGAGAGCGTAAAACCTGGGAAAATAGCGAGTTGCTCCGGGTGTCTGTCATCCGCCCCCCTCATTCCCTCTCACAGCTTTCAAACAGAAAAGCAGGCCTTGATATTTATGGCCTCAATAGTCTCCATCCCTAGCTTTTAGATTTGAGCTCCCCCAGAATGAGACCCTGAGAAAAGCCATTGAGTTCAAATGGTTAATTGGGACACATGGTCAAGGGAGTGAGGCCTTGAGCCGGGAAAGGAGAAGCCAGCCAGTGCCCAGGCACCTCCCAGTTACCTCCCAGTTACCCTCCCACCTGAGGACCTGGCACCTGAACCGGGAGGGAGCTAGGGAGTCACACCTGCGGAGGAAGAGCTCGCAGCCAACAAGGCCTGCCCTTCCTCGAAATGGAAGGCGGGGTCTAGTTTTCTTACCCACAGACAGGGCTGGCTGGTGACTTCTTTTACCAATAGGAGTGAGTTTGGGCAAGTCCTGAGCCAGTAGGAGACACAGAAACCTCCATTTCCATGCTTGTTGAGGTAGCCGACTGCCATCCTGGAAACAATTTAGGCTCATCCACTAGATAGTGAGACGCATGTGTGAAGAGGAAGAGGTTACTGCAGGGGCGTATCAGAGTTCCAAACACACCAAGGGGGTCTTCCTGGGCTTCACAGCCCTCTAGTCGTTGGCCGAAGGCAGCTCAGCAAGTGACCCAGTGCAGACGTAGAGGCTACCCACCTGCAGCCTGCCCAAATTTCTTACCTCCAGAATCATGAGAAATGACCAAAAAGTATTGTTCCACCTCGTGGCTGGGCATGGCTGTAGGAAGCAAAGCCGTCTGATATATATGTGCACTGCCGTGGGTCACTGGTTGAGAGTCGTTCCTGGAGGGGTGGGTGGGTGTTGATTTCCTGGCCCTTCAGGCCTGTTTCCGAAGTGGGCAAAGCAGGCTTCAGGACTCAGAGAAAGCCCCAGGAAAAGAAATACAGGTTCTGTGGCCCAGGGATGCCGGGCTAGTGTGTGCTGAGGTCTAGAAGGCCCAGGAATGTGGCCTTACAGGCTTGGCAGACCTTGTGGCGAACAGGGTCTTTTACTTTCTTCCCAATCCAGAGCTCTCCCCTGCTTCTGTTGTCAGCACTTATTCCTTCCAACTGGCCAGCCGTGATTTCAATGTTCCAGGCAAAATCTTGCTTCCCTGGAGATTAAGATCTGCCTTCTCCTTACACCTGATCCCTGAGGCTTCTAAGCTCCACATTCCTTTCCCCGGACACTGAAAATGTCTGTGTGAATCGGCTTAAGGAAGAATAAATCCTAACTCAGCAGAAAGTCATGTATTAGGTAATGTAGAATGTGAGTTTGTTTTGTGTGTGTGTGCACTTGTGTGTGTGTGTGTGTGTGTGTTGCATGTGTGTCAGCAGAGCAAAGAATTCTAAAGAAAAAGATACAGACTCTTCTCTCAAGAAGTTCAAAGTCTAGGGGCACCTGGGTGGCTCAGTGGGTTAAAGCCTCTGCCTTCGGCTCAGGTCATGATCCCAGGGTCCTGGGATCTAGCCCTGCATCTGGCTCTCTGCTCAGCGGGGCGCCTGCTTCCCTTCCTCTTTCCCTCTCTCTCTGCCTGCCTCTCTGCCTACTTGTGATCCCTGTATATCAAATAAATAAATAAAATCTTTAAAAAAAAGAAGTTCAAAGTCTAAAAAGAGACTGACTTCCAATCAGAAAACAGTTACCATCCAGCAACATTATCAAGATCAAGTCCTTCTACAAATGTGCTGTCCTACTGGATAAAAGTAATGTTCTATCTCAGAAGGAATGCCTGTTATTTTCCTTGTTTTTTCAATTGGTGGTGATGGGGTCACCCAGAGGACCCGGTCTCTCCCCTCGTTGCCCTGGTAATCAAAAGCATGTAATTAAAAGCTGGCTGGCAACAGCAATGAATGTGATTTTGTGACCCAAGAACACTTTTTTCCTAAGCAAAGCTCATTAGACCACATTAAATTCACAATAGGTTTAAATTCACAAAGTGTACACTGGAATGATCCTAAGCGGAGGGTTTTAAGCAGACAGAGTTCCTCATAGGACTTGTTTTTGTTTTCTTTTTAAATGGGAGGAACCCAAGTAGAGGTTGGGTTTTCTAACACACAATGCAGAAAGCCCTGTGAGAGTCCTAACATATGAAGTTGGTGGCTGGGAGGAGAGAGAAAGGTGATAAATGGGTTGGCTCAACAAGACTTAGATTGGAAATGCCTCATTGTTGGATTCCATTTTTGTCCAGATGATGAAGCCAAGTTATAATTAATTTAGTATTTTCTATCCCCCGAACAGGTGGTTCAGGTCCCTGCATCAAAGAATGGGATATGTGTGATTTAAAACAAAGCCAGACAAAAACAAAAACAGAAAAATGTTCCAAATGCCAGGGCTTGTCCATTCACTTCCATCAGTGATACAAGAGCCCCATATTTCTCTTTTTATGAACAAAGTTACAGAGGAAAGAAGCTATGCCAATCCCACATAGGTTATAAGAAATAGACCAGACTTCAGTTGTGACCAGGCTTTGGATCATCTCCCTAAAATCTCTCCAAAATGCAGGGAGAAAGAAAGCCCACAAGCAGCCTCTGGAGTTTTCCCAGATGCCAGATGTTTGCCCAGAGAGCAAAAGCGGAGGCTGGCTAGTGGGGGGCCAAGCAGACCCGGCAGCCTTTGAGCTCTCGAAACCAAGACAGCTGGCACTCAGCCTGCAAGGACAGTGGTGGCTTGCTGGGAGAAGGCAGTAGACGGGGCTCAGACCCTCTGGGGAATAAACCTGCTTGACTTGGGGCAAGTTTTTAAAACCCTTTCAAGCCTTTATGTTTCCAGCTGAATGAAGGGGACTATCGTAGGATCTGCCTCACAGAGACGCGGACAAAATACTTTGCACGGTGCCCATCTCTGAATGCCATTAGTATGGCCATCACAAGCAGTTTGCACAGGCGCAGCGAGGGATCTCCAAGATGACAGGGGTGCTGGGAGATTCCCCCATATGCCGACATTTTTCCCACTCCTCCCTCCTTGATGCCTGAAGTCCTTTTTAGAGAACTCCAGTTCCTAAAAATTGTTCTTTATTAAACATGCAACTTAGCAGCCCCAGAGGTGGCTCATAATGCTTGCCTCTTCACCCCATGCATGCATCGTGCTCCAAGATGCACCCCATCCTGGACTGTGTCCCAGACACACGTCCTTCGATGGTAGGTTTGGGTATGGAGACCACCTCCTGGTCCACAATGACGCCTCACACTGTATCACGAGGAGGCGCTTCCCCGTGTGTCCAAAACACAGGGTTTGGGAGCTCTCTGAGTCTCCTGAAATTAGATGCACACTGGTCGTGATGAATGTGTATGCTTTGGGGCTAGATCCATAGCTTTCATGCACTCTCAAGGGTTTAATAATTAAAGAACTGTTGTAAAGGAGACCGCAATTCCGATCGAGCCCTCGCAGCAGCCTTCAAGTACGGTGAACAGCTGGTGGTGGGGGGAGGTGGGGCGCTGGGAAGACCTCAGAGTGTGATCCAGCTGGCATGGATGGGTGGGTGGACAGCCACTTCCAGGGCCCTGGGTGCTCTGGTGTGTCAGTGTGACTGAGCAGACGGGTTGAGAGCCAAACCCAACCCTGTTGACTCACAGCTTGCTTCTGGAAGCTGCCTGGGAGTGAGCAGGCAGATCGAGCTTCTAGTAACCTTCTCAGCATGGGGAGGGCTTGGCCTGGGTGGGGACAGTGAAGCATTGGGCCTGGTGGCCCTGCTGTAACCCAGGCCTTGGGGGTGCTGAAAGCTAGGGGAGAGGGGTGCACTTGGGGTTCCTTGAAGTTTCTTTCAGTTCTAAAGTGAAATCGTTCTAATGATTCCACATTGAGTATCTCTCTCCCTATTTCTCCCTGCCTGCAGCTTATATAATTTGGGGATAGAACTGACAAGTAATATACAGGACTGCCTGTTAAATGTGAGTTTCAGGAAAACAATGAATAATTTTGTGTGTGTATATATATATATATAGATCACCTATTTATATACACACATATACGCACATACATACATGTGTATATATATCTTCACTACTTCAGGGGACATACATATACTATGCAATTATTTACTGTTAACTTGGAATTCACATTAGCCGGGAGTCCTGTGTTTCTTTGTTTTGTTTGCTAAATATGGTATAAGGCTGAATTATGTCTTCCCAAAATTCATACATTGACATTCTACCCCCCTGAGGCTTCAGAATGTGACTTTATTGGAGGCTGGGTCTTTAATGAAGTAATTCAGTTAAAATGAGGTCATTTGATGGGCCCCCAACCAATACGACTGGTTTCCTTACGAGAAGAGGAAACTTGGACACACAGGCAGGTAGAGACAAAAGACCACATGAAGATACAGGAAGAAGACAGGCCTCTGCAAGCCAAGGAGAGAGGCTTCGGGAAAAGCTAGCCTTGATCTTGGACTTCCAGCCTTCAGAAGTATAAGCTCATCAATGTCTGTTGTTTAAGCCCTCCCCTTCTCGGGCTATGGTATTTGTTATGGCCAACTGAGCTGATGAATACATCTGGCAACCAACCATATTTGGAAAACACACTAAATAAATGAGCACAAAATTATGAATACAGAATTAAGCCCAAATGTAATACTTATTAGAATAAGAAAAGAGATCACAGCAAATTACCAGAGATGGGAAAATTGAGTCCTTTTTAGGCAACTGGGACATCCAGAGTTTCCTGGAACTCACCAAGATCCCCCATGGGAGAAGCTCTCAAGCCTACATTTTCTTCATACCCCAGTCCATATACATCTGCCAGGATGTTTATCCCGACCTTTTCTAAAGCTCTCTCTGTTTATTTTCTTGGTTTCTCGTTCAGCTTTCACTGCAATCTCCCAAATTACACAATTGGGTATTTTTGGAACTCTGTCCCTCCTTCTTTTATTGTTTAGTTTCTTATCCGTCTTCTAGGGGTAAGATTCTTAGCTCTTTGATTTTGTGTAAAAATGGATCTTAATAATGTTTATAAAACAGCATAAGTTTTTCACATTAGAACTATTTTTAACATCTATTATTATTTTAATTATATGAGTAGCTTTGGTCATTTTATTTTCTACCTTTTATGAAGTCTGGAAAGAGAAGGAATAATGTAATTTTCTTTGCATAAGGAACACTTATAGAAACATTTAATTTTAGCTGTAGCCGACAGATTTATAAAAATATGAGTGTATATAAATACATATGTGCATGTATATATTTCATGTCTTTCTGAATGCTACACAGAATTATCCTAAAGTGCAACTAATTACACCAACTTGATTGCCCAGTAGGAAATCAGTTAAGTCAGACAAAATTGTTCTGTCACAACCACATATAAAAATTCCTTGTGGATAAAATATATGTATATTTAAATTATATAGGAAGTGCCCATAGAAGGCATTTCTTTTTCATTTTGAATTTTAAAACACTAAATTCAATCTTCTTCAATTGAAAGAGAGTGTTTTTGAGCATTATTGTGAAGATTTCACATTAGTATGGCAGGCAGTGACTTTGAGCTTGAAATCTTAAATCTCTCCCTATTAGGGCTAAAAATTGGCTTAAGTGCAACATGATGGAAAAAAAAAAAAAAGTACAGGGCACCTGGGTGGCCCAGTTGGTTGAGCATCCGGCTCTCAGTTTTAGCTTACCTGGTGATCTCAGGGTCGTGGGATGGAGCCCCAGGTGGGGGTCCTCGCTCATCAGGGAGTCTGCTTGAAGTTGTCTCTCCCTCTCTCACTGTCTCTCTCTCTCTTGCTCAAATAAATTAATAATAATTTTTTTTAAGAAAAGGTATAATGAGTATAAAAGGAAAGTTAGAGTAATTTAAGATGGGTGATACATGTAGTGGGGAAGGATGAGGAGTACAGAACAAGACCAGCAGAGTGAAACATGGGTGGGATGTCAAGAAAGGAAATCTGTTGAGCCATTTTTGAGAAATGGTGTGTAGTAAGTTGTGTGATGTATCAGTGCGCCATGGTAATTGAGTCCAGTCGCTCACCATTCTGGCTATGCCGGTCTCGGAATAGAATTCTTACAGCCATTTGCTTGCTTTTCCCCTCGGACATATTAGAGCCATTACATTGGTGTGTGTGTCTGTGTCTGTGTGTATCTGTGCGTACCTGCGTGCACAGGCATGTAGTGATGGTGGTAGTATATCAGAGTGTGCATTCGCGAGTGTGTAAATCATGCGGTGAAATGAATGGGGCCGGTGGTGATTATGACATAAGGTCCCATAACCACTTCAGGATATTCATTTTGCTTTTCATTGTTAAATTATAATTATAGTGAAGAATCAATAAGGCAAAAGGAGGGCATGTGATGTAATGAGCCCTGGGTGTTATACAAGGCTGATGAATCACAGACGTCTACCTCTGAAACCAATAATACATTATATGTTAATTAAAAATAAGCAAATAAATAGCACACATACACACACACACAAACACACACACACAAAGGATCACTAAGGCAAAATAACTCAATCAGAGAAAGACAATTATCATATGATCTCACTCATAGGTGGAATTTAAGAAACAAAACAGAGGAGCCCAGGGGAAGAGAGGGAAAAATAAAACAAGACAAAAATCAGAGAGGGAGACAAACCGGAAGAACTCTTAGCTCTAGGAAACAAACAGGTTGCTGGAGGCGCGGGCAGTGGGGGGATGGGGTAACTGGGGGATGGGCATTAAGAAGGGCACATGATGGAATGAGCCCCGGGTGTTACAGACGCAGGAATCCCCCCCCCCCACCTCTACCTCTGAAACTTAGGATACAGTAGATGCTAATTAATTGAATTTAAATAATAATAGAATCACAAAGGCTTCTCTTACTGAAATAGTTAACAAGGGATAGAATTATATTACCGTTTAATCTTTAGTGTTACCTTTCTTTTTGAAAAGGCAAAGTTAATCGAATGCCCAGTAGTTATTCATATTATTTTAAGGTTTTTGCTTTTTTAATTTTTGCTCTAAAGTGACTAATTGTTCGTGCATGTAATTATGCAGGGATCTCCCATGTGGGTATATTTAATGCTGGGGAATTTTTTCCCCTTGAAATTGGATATGCAGTTGCTGCCCTGTTGTTATCCATGGATACAACGTCAGCCAGTGGGGAGTAAGCAACAAATAGTGCCTTTTTATGGGCCTTGTCCTTATGGCCTGACATGATATTCTACTGCCCAAAGTCACCAAAATAGCCCCCTCTTTTTTTTTGTTTTTTACTTGTTATGCTGCTGAACTGTCTGTCCTTTCTCTGAGCGCGGCTACCCCCAGTTTGCTTGGTTATTATTCAGTAGCCCCCTACAGCTTGAGGCCACGGCATCTTCAAAAATTCTTCTTATTTACAGTTATTCAACTTGCTATAGCACAGATTCCTGGATAATCCTCTTGTTCTCCAGCTTCACACAATTTATCCTCACTTAAATGAGTCGCCATAAATGGTGCATCACAAAAAGGTTTGTACGTATATTTAGCTGAAAGCAGGGGTTCCAGAACCCATTTTCCTGTCTCTTGGAAGCAGGGGAAAACCTCGCTGCAAAGGAACTATTTGCACAAAGATACGTTGTTTCAATAATCTGTCGCAAAATGAATGCACTGTATAGGATTGGAACACTAAAATGAGCACTGTATTTAGCAGTAAGAGAAAGCGGGCTGTGTCACATGGGGACAGTGCACCCTTTCTGATGGACGTGCACTCCCCAAGGGCAGGAGCGACAGCGGTCGCACCCTTGTCCCCAACGTCTAATGTGTTAGGTGGCACACAGAGGGAGTGCTCAAAAAAAAAAAAAAAAAAAAAAAAAACAAACTGAACCAAGTAACAATCGGTCACCCATACCGAGTACAAACTGTTAAATTAAAAAATATATTGTGCTGTGCCAATGGGAGAATCCTCACCCAAGCATGAGTAAGTCTCCAGCTGGATTCTAGCTAGCTATGTCCTTATCTTCCCTTGTCATTTTGACTTGCCGTCCGCTTCTGGGATCCCGCCTTTCCTCCTCTCACTCGCTCTCTCCTGGTCTACGCTCTATACTCTTCTGGCCTGAAATAGTCCTTTCCTCATATATGAGCTGATAAAATAATTGCAGAGAGTTTTCAGGCAATTAAGTCAATGGGGACACTCTACGTATTGTGCTGGGTTTTCTGTAGCCCCACATCCTGCTATTTTTAATCTGCAACTATACACATCCATGACATGCTGGAATTTAAGGAGGCTCATTAGCCTCCAATGTTTACTCTGCCAAATGGTTGTTGTCATTGAAGAAAATAACCCCCCCCCCCCCCACTTCACAAAGATCACTGCCTGGCCTTCTGTTGCTTCGGGACATAGCATCAGGAACGCACCCCCACTTTCAGGGCAGGAACAGAATGGAGGCCTTCAGTCCTTTCCAGACACCTCTGTGTGGGCAACATGGGGGTCGATAGAACCGTGAACTGCAAAATACACAGAGCTATTCCCTGTATGTCCCACACTGGAAGGTCTTATCTGTATAGATGTTGTAATGCTATGTACCACGGCATCACCATGCCCAACACATACCCCCCCACACACACACACTCATACATGTGAACACACCCTGTACTCTCACAGGCTTCACATTAGCCTCAAGGTCAATGGCGTATTTCTTCCATACTTTCCTCAGTAGCGCATACTCCATAAGGAATGTTCTTCCAAAAAGGACATTTATTTGACAAGCTAAATCCAGCTGCGGACCCATGACATGCCACCCCCAGTGATGGTTCAAAACTTCCCACTTCCCCAAGTGAACCGTGTCCCCAGCTCGTGGAAACATGACACATGTCACACATTCTACTACCACTTGTACCAATTCCTAGATTCCTTTTTTTTTAATTCTCAGAAGGTGCAATCTTTTCAAAATAAAATGTTGTCTGGCAAGAATAAACATGAGACTAAGTCAAATTTATGAAGATTATTTAACACACATTTGTGAAATGCTTCAGATGCACCTTTGACATTTTCTTCTTGAACATTCATAAAAGAGGTATTAACAAACCACTACTGGTAAGTTTTGTTCAAAAGAAAATTATTCCAGTGCATCCCTACATAAAATCCTGGCCATAGGAGAATCAAGAAACAAGATGGGAGAGGATGGTTCTCAAAGTGTATACCAAGGATCCCCACAAGGTTTCAGGAGACTCACAAGATCAAAACTGTTCTGATAATAGTACTAAGATGTTGTTGACCGTTGTCAATGTCATTGTCTCTTGTGTGGACAGTGATAGCCCCCAATGGCTACGTGACCTGTAATATTGCGACCTACACATTTGACTGAACCTAGAAGCAGAGATAAGAATCCAACGTTTCTACTTTTAAGCCAGACATTAAAGAGATTTGTAAAAATGTAAAACAGGGCTGTTATTCTCCCTCTATATTTTTGTTTTGGAAAATATAGTTATTTTTCATACAAATATGTTAGCTTACACTGATGTAATGGTTTCTGACCATTATTTTAAATGAATCAATAAGTAAATATTAAAAAATATTTCCTTGTTTTAATTTAAAAAATAGTAAATATTGAGAGATAAACTCACAATTTTAAAAGCTCTTTGGTGTCATCAATCGTTCTTAAGAGTATAGGTTTCCTGAGACCAAAAGGTTTGAGGAGGGCTGAGCTATGCAAAAGGGTGGGTACATGACTGTCAACTTGTAAATATTCTCTTCTAAAAATTATTGCTCAAGTTAATGTTTCGAAAGTCATGTTCTGGGGCGCCAGGGTGGCTCAGTTGGTTAAGCTTCTGCCTTCGGCTCGGGTCATGATCCCAGGGTCCTGGGATTGAGCCCTGCGTTGGGCTCTCTGCTCAGCAGGGAGCCTGCTTCCCCCTTTAACGGCCCCCAAACCCAGGCTTGTGTGCACTCTCTCTCAAGTTACTAAATAAAAATCTTTAACTTTTTTTTCATTACAAAAGCTGTGTTTTGTGACTCAGAGGGGGAGTTTTCTGAGTAGCTATCAGCTACTCTCCATTAGCTATCATTAGCTATCAGCAGGCTGTACCTGGACGAGGTTCCACCCCACCTTATCTTTAACATCCTCTGTAGTTCCCTTTAGGCAAACGAAGTAACGGGGTGAGGGGCCTCCAGGCGCCCCGACATATTATTCTTGGAAAAGGCTTGCACTGGGTCCTGAGCTTTCTTGAAACTTGAGCAGTTTAGGCAAACGCCTCTAACATGTTTTCTGCCTTCTCTCCTGTCACTCTAAAATCCATCCTTTTTTGGACTCTCCTGGGAGTAAAAGCAGCCATCCAAAACATGTTATCTGCTATGATGGCGTAAGAATCATCCGGAACGTGTTTTTAATATAAAGCTTCCAGACCCCAGTCTAGATCGAAGGAATCAATAGCACAGGACGGAGAGGAGCATGTTTGCTCTCCTTGACAAGCTCTCCCCATAACCCTTACAATAATTTCCAGGAGGCCACTGTTAAGGTGCAGGTCTCCCAGAAGAGAAGGGCCTGGAGTGTCTCGTCTCCACCCAGGAACGCCAAGCAGTCAGTATGTGCCTTGAGACAGAGGGAAGGCCCTGGCTGGGGCAGCACCCAACACTGACCAGTGAAGTCCGACTTGCCTGGGCCACCCAAGCACACAGGGACCCAGGCAAGAAGAGAACCAGCTGCCGTAGAGCCCTGTGGGGGAGAATTTGGGTTTGGGACAGTGACTGATGGAGAAGGAGAGACAGAAAGGTGGACAAAGTATCAGGGAAAGAAAAGGAAAGTTCCAGAAGTGAGGGCCCTAGTGCTGAACTATCATTTCCCCACCACGATTTTGCTTAGAGCCAGCCCTAAACCTTGGTGGGATCAAGACTCAAAGCAGGCTTGAAAGGTACCCGGCAGCCCAGCTCTGATGAAGATCCTCAGAAAACAGAAACAGAAAGAGTGTTAAAAATCCCAGAAAGAGGGACTACATAAATGAGACCTGGAAAGATCATGTAAATAAGTACTAAAGTGGACAAACGAAAAATCAGATCTAAAGGCTTTTCAGGGGCACCTGGGTGGCTCCATCGGTTAAGTGTCTACCTTGGGCTCAAGTCATGATCTCAGACTCCTGGGATCGTGCCCTGCACCAGGCTCCCTGCTTGCTGGAGAGTCTGCTTCTCCCTCCCCCTCTGCCTCTTCCTTCTGCTTGTGCTCTCTCTCTCTCTAATAAAAAAATAGTAATAAAATATTTTTTAAAATAAATAAATAAAAACAAAATAAATAATTATAAAAATAAATAATTATACAAATACTCACAAAAAATCATTTTATAAAAATAAATTTAAAAAATTATTATTTATTATAAAAATAAATGATTATAATTAATAATTAAAAAACAAAAATAAAAATTATAAATAATCTTCAGCTACACCATGTGTTTGGAGAAGGAAACCCTGTGTCTGCATGTTTGTTCAGTGGTGGAGGGGTGCAGGAAACAGAAGGCAGAGGACCAATGCTCTAGTCCTAGTTGTTTAATATTACCCATTGGGGTCACATTATAAAAGAAACCCAATCAGAAACAAGTCAAGTGTTATAGCCTTTATTAATCTTTTCTTGACTGTTAGTGCCTCAGATTAAAGTAGTGAGGCTTTGATGCGAAAGAAATGGTTTATTGTATACCCAGGGGTGACATCTCCTCTTGGTTCACTTTGTCCTCATTTGTAAGTTTCTTTCAAAGAAGGGTTTGACTTTGTATCTCTTTCCTTAGATAATTCTCTATCTAAATGCCCTGCGAACATTTAGGCCACTCCCCTATTGACCGTTTTGAACATAAATTATTGCATTTCAGCAAAGGACTGATGAATTTGGGAGAGATTAAGAACAGGGTAAAATCTGATCTACGGGGACAACTTTTGGTGGCCTGAATACTTCAACCTTCACATATTTCTATTGCACAAGATGAGACCTCTCTAGCAAATCTTACTCATGTCTTGCAACACATTTACAAGTTGCAATGTGTGTGGCCCAGAGCACTTTTTGTATCACAGGTGGCGTTGATAAGGAGCAGAGGTAGGAGGAATTCACTTTACCCAAGTCTGCAGAGTGCCTTTGCGAAGTTCTTCAGCCTTCTTTACCTTAAACTTCCTCATTCTCAGGATAAGATGGGGAAAGAAAGGAAAGAAAAAACTCGGGGCACCTGGGTGGCTCAGTGGGTTAAAGCCTCTGCCTTCGGCTCGGGTCATGATCCCAGGGTCCTGGGATCGAGCCTGGCATCGGGCTCTCTGCTCAGCGGGGAGCCTGCTTCCCCTTCTCTCTCTCTCTCTGCCTGCCTCTCTGCCTACTTGTGATCTCTGTCTATCAAATAAATAAATAAAATCTTTAAAAAAAAAACCACTCTTCACCTCCTACAGGTCTTTCAGAAGATGGACTATGGGATTATGAGCTGTGCAATTCCTTTTGCACTGGCTTGCTGCTCAAGAGGAACTCTGCCGTTCGTTTTTGAAAGATAGAAGATGCTTTCGACTACATCAGATCTATTTCTTCTTTTCATCATATCTCCTTAATAAATAAACTTTCCTGTGCTTTCAGCAGTAGATACTCTGAAAGCGTTCTGAGACATCTCCATAAAACCATTCTTTTTCTTTCCAAATTGTTTGCATGTTTCACATATTTGTAGAACATCACTAGTTTTGTGAAAGTAGGGAACAATAGTTATCTGTTGCTCCGAACAACCAAGACCTGACTTTAGGCTGGATTTTTCTTATCCCCTTTTATTCTTTTTTCCTTCCCCCATCTCAAGAGACCTTTCCCACAATGGTGGGTCATCGTGAAATAGGGAATGAAGGAATGTGTGCCAATGGCCTACATAGTAATCCAGTTGAACATGACCTGAGGATAAAGTCTTTTGGGTTCTTCAGAGAGTTCTTTCCATAATTCAAATCATGTGATCAAAGCAGGTGATGTCAACAGTATAACAGGGACCCCAACCTATGTCTAATGTGGAGGCACAGAGTGGGACCCCGGAAGACCAGGACGTGGTCTGTGCACCATAACTGCTCAACCCCACAGACACTGGGAAATGGTGAGGACATAAGGACCATAGGTTCTGTTTCTCTTGAAATCACTCCAGAATTGGTTGTATCTTTTCCCTAATTTTTAACATCTAATATGGTTTTCTCTAAAATTTTATTTTTAAAAATGTACTTATATCATATACTTTATTATTTTCCTAGCCAGACATTAATTTATTCATTCATCCAACAAAAAACTGTTGAGTATCTCCCCTGTTATGGGTTGGGGAATCTGTTAATTTCTTAACAACTAAGGGATACATCTGATTCATGGAGGATTCTGCACTTCATGCTTGTCTCTGTACATGGGCTATTTATTTGTTTGCCTATTTGGTTAGTTGTGTATTATGAATTCATGATTTGCTGGAGGGAAGAGACTGTGGTTTACCAATCTTTGTATCTATAAATCGAATAGATAACACTCAATAAACACTGAAAAAATGTTCAATAAATCACATCAACTTCCATAATGGTATTGAAGCAAATTATAATTAAAATATATATCTCATCAACATAAAACTCCAAGTATCAGCAAAAATCTTGTGGGAGAAATGGAGAATGGCACTAAGATCTACTTCATGCAAATCAGACCATAAATTAGACTCTGAGCTTCCTGGTAGTCAAAGTAAAAGAAAAATTTGCCAATGTATATCAGAAATAGGGGTTGTGGATTCAGAAGTTTGGGTTCCTGGATTTTAATATATTTCATCTACTAATAAATATTTTATTATTATTTTATTACATTTCAGGGATTTTCCAATTATATTTACACATTTTTCTTGAGATAATTAATACTGATCCCGTAGAAAAATAACTTTTTTTAAATTTTTGCATACACTGGGTGATTGTAGAAATATGGAAAACATCAAATAATCTTATGATAAAAATAAAAGTTAGGTTTTTCCAAAATAAAACTTCCTTAGCCTTTCTTGTTTAGAAATAATCAAATTACTTATTTCACTGTGTTTGGGATTATAGCCTTTCCCAACCCTCTAGCAAGGAAACATACTTAAGAACAAGATGAAAACGCCTGGGGTAGTCAGGCGGACTGGTATCAAGAGTAAACACAGACATTATGTATGAGGAATTTTCAGCAAGCAGTGAACAGAGCCATTTATGGAGACTTCAATGAGGAAAATATTTAAGTATTTCGTCGAACTAAGAACTCTGGTTGCTAATCAAGAACTGATGGTCATATTGTTTTCCTGTTCCTCTGAGCCTCTTGAAGATGTCTGGGAAGTCAGAGACCTGGGCTCCACGTTTGGTAAATGATCACCTAACAGGTAGGGGGCCATTCACTCAGGGATGCCTCAGTTTCCCAATCCTCAAAACCCAATCCTCAAAGTCTCAGTTTCCCAATCCTCAAAATACTTAATACCTACCTCATGGGATTATTATATGAACCAATGCAAATAGATGAGATTATGTATGTAGACAAACTTCACAAACTTTATATGAAGATATAATTTGGGTCCTATGGATTCCAGCATCGACATCAGTTAATTTGTCGGACGGGAGATGGTTAATTTTTCATAACATTGTATGTATGATTGGTCACATTCTTGTAAAACTAACTTCACCTACTGCTGAAACCCACTTATTTTTTTGCTTCATTAATGTGTACAATTTATAATAATTTATTGAGTTCCATGGCTCAACGTTCTTACAGAACTTGATTTTTTATTTTAAAAGCTCTCTTTCTGGGACACCTGGGTGACTCAGTCATTAAGCGTCTGCCTTCTGCTCAGGTCATGATCCCAGGGTCCTGGGATTGAGCCCCACGTCGAGCTCCCTGCTTTGCAGGAAGAATGATTCTCCTTCACCCACTCTCCCTGCTTGTGTTCCCTCTCTCACTATGTCTCTGTCAAATAAATAAAATCTTTTAAAAAAAAAAGCTCTATAGATTTAATACATATTTATCATCATACAGTGTAGTTCTATGTGTGGTGAAGTTCTACTTCTTTTCCCAGATTATTATTTTCTTGACTTTATTTACATTTAGCCTGGATAAGCATATTTATAAAGCTTAATAATTCAAGTGATTACACCATGATTTTGAGATTTTTATGAGGAAAATGGAGTATACAATTATATTTTTAATTTAACTGATTAACCATCCTAGATCCAAAGCAAAAACAAAACCACCTGGAGTCTCGCTAACTTTTCCAATGGCTGCATCAGCTTCTCTAGAAGCAATCAGTCAGCAATGATCACATTTCAGATAAACCCCAAGGCTGAGATGTCACCAAGGAGATTGGGAAGAAATAATCAGCCTGAGTGGACATACAAAAATAAGCCTTTTAAGTAAAGGCAAAGATCCCAGAGAGGCCCATCCATTGCCAGGAACGTCCTAAGCAAAAGAATGCTGGTCACCATGGCGAGAGGAAACATGTGTCCCTCACCGGTTACCATAATGGCAGAAGAACAAGGAATCTGTTAGCAATGAGGTGGAAACTGGGACTTGGTGTAAAGGACTGGTGAGTGCCCAACAGCAGGAAGGCAGGAGAATGAAGAACTGCCTCATCCTCAGAGTATCTGACCAGTTGCTGCCACCACAGAGGAAGTCGAGTCGCTGCCACCACAGAGGAAGTCGACTGCAGTCAAGGTATCCGGACACCATGGGCCATAAACCCTGCCCAAGGCTCCTCCCTTCCCAAGCACCTGCTGACCTCCTTTCCTATTAAAGCTTTCTACAGGGCAAAGGGTAAATAAAATGTATGACTTCTGGAGCACAGCTCTTTATATATTTATGAAGAAGGCAGAGATTAATAATAATGCTGACATAGGCATACAGCCTGGTTCCAGAGTGTGCAGACTGAGATTTCTATTTTATTTTTTTGAGAGAGAGAGCGAGAGTGCAAGTGGGTAGGGGTGGGAAAGGGAGAGGGAGAGAGAGAATCCTAAGCAGGCTCTATGATGAACATGGAGTCTGCTGCGGGACTCAATCTTATGACCCTGACTGAGATCATGACCTGAGTGGAAATCAAGAGTCAGATGTCCAAATGACTGGGCCACCCTGTTTTTTGGTTGAAGTTATTAATTATAGTGTGCACAAAATCACATGGGGTGTTTCTTTGGCAATAGTAAAAGAAAAAAAAACATTATTTACAGTGTTGCACAAAATGTTAGTCCCACCATTTAGAAAGATCACAAGTTCATGAGTGGATACTAGAGATTCCTAAGGAATTCCCTTATTATAAGTCAAACTCATCTGCAAATCTTCAACGATACTGATGATGAGAGTATATAGTTTTGGTTCTAGGAGTCACTGAAATGCTAATCTTGTGAGACTAACACTATCTAGTATTACTATCATGGTCATAATGGTACTCATAAATATCCTATTTGTTCTCCTACTTTTTCCAATTAGGGTCACACAATGGATATAAGAGGAAATTAAGTATGTCACTTCTAACCAGAGCCTGAAAAGACCTTGAGCAATTCTCTACTCTTTGCAAATCTACAGGGTTTAGAGAAAAGTATGCAGCAGTAGAGATAGAAGTAGCTTATCCTGTGAATCACGGCAGAGGAGTCTCCAGACCCACAGTGGACATTAGGTGAGTGGAAAATAAATGTTCACCATATTAAAATGCTGAGATTTGGGAAATGTGTGTTACTGCAGCATAGCTCACCCTGATTAATGTGGATAATAATAGGTTTTTGTCTTGGGAGCTAAAAGGAAATCTGCAGTTAGAATATTACACATTTTCCATCTTTTCATGAAAGGCTTAGCAGGGTAGAGCAAGAATTGGGCAACTTTTTCTGTAATGGACCGTACAGTAAATATTTCAGGGCAGACAGTCTCTTCACCAGTATTCCTTCTGCCACAGGAGTATAGAAGCAGCCATGATGATACGTAAGGAGTAGGCTGTATCCCAATTTATTTATACTTTATTTTTTAAAAACTTTATTTACAAAATTTATTTATAAAAACAGGTAAAGGACAGGATTTAGTACACTGGTTATAGTTTGCTGGGCTCTGTGATATGGGACCTCCTGTTTAATGTAGTTAAGTTGAAAACTTGGTATATAAGTTAGGGGCTTAGGGCTTATCTTTTTTTTTTCTTTTTCTTTTTTTTCTCTCTCTTTTTTTTTTAAGATTTTATTTACTTATTTGACAGAGAAAGAGATCACAAGTAGGTAGAGAGGCAGGCAGAGAGAGGGGGAAGCAGTCTCCCTGCTGAGCAGAGAGCCCGATGCGGGGCTCGATCTCAGGACCCTGAGATCTTGACCTGAGCCGAAGGCAGAGGCTTAACCTACTGAGCCACCTATGTGTCCTTCTTAGGGCTATCTTAACAAAATACCACAAATGATGTGACTTAAAACAACAGATATTTATTCTCGCAAAGTTCTGGAAGCTAGTAGCCCAAATCAAGGTGTTGGCAGGGTTGGTTCCTCATGTAGGTTCTGAGGGACAATCTGTTAGCTGCCTTTCTCTCAGATTCCGATTTGTTGCTGATGACACTCGGCATTCCCTACAATCTCTACCTCTAATTTCACCCTGACATCTTTTCTCTGGATGTGGCTGTCTTATAAGAAGACTGGTCATATTGGATTAAGGGCCCACATTCCTTTCTGGTATGACCTCACCTTAACTAATTACATTTGCAATGACTCGATTTACAAATAAGGTCACATTCTGAGGTATTGGAGGTTAGGGCTTCAACAAATCTTCTTGGGGTACATAATTCAACCTGTAACACTTGGTTACTTAAGGAACACATTTCACTTAGAAAACTGTCAATGATATGTGAATTTAAGAGAAGCTTACAATCAGAAATCAATTCATGAATTCTCTTGACAAGACTGAAATTTTAGATATAGTATAGAGCCATTAAAAGAAGAACTATGCTCATAATTAAAATAATAAATAGAATTTTACAATGAGCATTTACAATTCAATATTATTGTTCAGGCTCCTACCTTTTCCAAGTCATTGATTGATGTATAAGATGAAAAAATTAGATTTGATTTACATACTTTATTTCTTGAGACTGTTATTAAAGCAGAGGATTGATGAAATGATTATTCCTTAGAGTCTGAACGGAGACATCTATAAGAATTTACTGAAGACAAAACTACAATTTCCTTGGCAGATTTTGTAAAAGGAGCACACAGGTAAGCAATCAAGTAAGTGCTTTAGATGGTGCAGGAGAGAAGTTCAGAAGGAGAGACCCTCTAATTGGCACCTTCCAGAGGATGCGGCCCCCTAGCTGGGCTGGAAAGGTGGCTAGGGTTTGGATAGATGCCAGAGAGTATCTAATTGGGGCAAAGGCATAACACAGTTTAGCGTGGGGAGGAAGATCAGCCTTATTTGAGGTCGCAGGGGCATGGTGGGAAATACAGATAATTATAACTGCAAAGTGCAGTTGAAACTGATACAAAGGACCTGGAATGCCACCCTAAGAAGGGTTCATGTTGCATTCATGAGCAATAGGTTTCTAAGCAAATAATCAAAGCTGTATGGTATAGTACACAAGGTAAATAAGGCAATGGATCAGAGAGGAGTTGTCTAGGCATTACCTAGGAACATCTAGGGATTATGAAAAAAAAGGTGATAGACTGTGGCTAGGTAGTGAGGTAGAGTTAGAATGGTTTATAGGATTTTTTTTACATTTTGATGACTGAAGTTCTGAGACTGAGAAAACCATGAAGGAGAAAAGGATGAGCCAGCATGATCTCAAGAGCGAGGAAAAAGAAGGAAGAGACAGATATAAACACAAGGAAGGCAGGCAAGACAAATTCTAGCTAATTGCTATTAGACTAAAGATTAATTCATTAGTTCTCGTTGATTAGTCAAGATAAGATGAGGTAGCCATGGTTACATGTAATCCCCCACATTCCAGTAGCTCAGCACAACAAAGATTTATTTCTTGTTCGTGCTACATATCCAGGGCTTTTTGGAAGGGAGCTCTGTTCCACAGATTTATTCAGGTATCCAGGTGAAAGGGCATTCCACCATCTTGGAAGGCTGCCATTTCAACATGGAACTGCACAAGAGGAAGAAAGAACAAGGACAGCTCCCCCCACTCTTAACTGTCTTCAGTCTATTTGCCAGAACTTGTCACACAGCCAAAATCCAAGTTAGGTTGGAAAACATTGAGAAGCCAATCAATATCCACTAAACATTGCTATGCCTACTGTCTCATTTTCTCTTCTATTTCAAAAACAGTTATCTATGAATTTCTGTCCTAACGTTGCCCTTAGTAAAGGGAATCTATTTCTTTCCACGTGTTTTCACTAACAACCAGGAAATGCTCGTTTATTCTCAACTATAACTATCACAAAGGGCTTTCATGAGCATCCTGAACAGTGGAGAAAGAAACAAAAGCAGAATGTTAAAATCTGCTAATTGTTTCTCTTCCATGTCTATATTGGTTATTTAGGTTAGGGCTGTAATGTGTACTTGTCACACCAGCTACCGCTGTGACTCCTGATTGTGTCATCATCCCTAAGGATGGCTGTCACTAAAAATGCCACAAGTAACTAGAAGAATATGTATAGGTAGCAGGATATTAAATGTAACTTTTTCTATCTCGGGTTTAGACAAAGACGCCAAGACTGCAAAAATGCACTCGTTGCCAGACATCCAAGTGCTAGGACTAGGTGCTAGACATATGCAGGTATATTAAGAGACTATGAAGCTGGCTCCTCGAGCATTAGCCCCACAAACACCTTCAGGCTCTACAAAGAGACCAAGAATTTATTCCCCAGTTGAATAGGCCAATAGTGAGGTTTTCTCTGGAGAGAGCTTTTGATGTGTCATGTGTTTCCCTCTTCAAAATGGGGAAGGAGAGGAGGATGCTTGCCTTTACCGCAAGCCAAGTAAGGGGGTAAAAAGACGTGCACAAAGAACACTGTTCCCCTGGAGTTTGGTAAAATCACAAACTAACATCTCATTCCCTGAGATATCTAAAGGAAAGAGTCTGTGGTTGAAGAGGGGAGCCCTGGGCTGTCAGAGGAGAAGACTGCCATCAGTGGGTTTGCATATAGAGCGAAGGGTGTGTATATGTGTGTGTGTGTGTGTGTGTGTCCCATAGACAGACGTGGAACCTGCAGAAGTCCAAGCCATGGATTATCTTTGAAAGGACTCTGCCTAAGAATATGTCTTTTCCAGGGACAAGATAATTTTAGCAAAGAAGAGGCTAGAAGCTAATCATCACTGCAGAAGTGAGGGAAGGAACAGGATGCCAGAAGCCAGGTGGAAAAGCCACCATCCAGGCTAGGGACGGGTGAGTGATCCTCAGAGATAGATAGGAGTGGGAGAGAAGGAGGTTCTAATATACCTTCAAGAATAGCCCCTCAGTGGAAGAATCAGCTTTGGAAACTCTTAGACCCAGCAGTCACTAACAGATGATAGGGCTCAAAAAGCAGCAAGGAGAGAGAGAGGAAAAAAGAAGACAGAGAAGAAACTTCCATCTACACTCTACTGCTCTGACTAAATTAGACCTCCTCTGGGAGAGGAAGAGAGCCTTCAAACTGGTTGAGTAATCAGACCCGAACTAGGGAGGAAGGAAAAGTTTGAAATGGGTTGAAAACTTGGCATTTTGACTTCATACTGGCTGCATTTCCTACCATCTGATAGAGAGTTTATCACTGTCTGAGAGAAGGTGAAATTTCTGGGCCATGGCAGTATTTCACCAAGGACCAAGAAGACAGATCCAAAGAGCAAAGTTTGCAGAAGCAGTAGTGAGGAAAAGCAAAGTTTCTTATTTCTTGGATCCTCTTTAGTCCTTCTGATTCAAAAAGCTTGTTCCCATTAATCACTCAGTGAACACTAATAAATATGGCAGAGGCTGATCAATAAACAGTTGGTCCTTGAATCTCACAGATTTGAATTTTGTGGGTCCACTTACATGCAAACTTTTTTAGGAGAAGTATACTATGACCCTGTGAATGTATTTTCTCTTCCTTTTAATTTTCTTAATAACCTTCTTTTCACTGAAATGCTTTATTGTTAGAATACAGTATATATTACATATACAAAATATGTGCTAATTGACCATGTTATCAGTAAAGCTTCTGGTCAAAAGTAAGCTACTAGCAATTAAGTTTTAGGGATGTCAAAAGTTATACACAGATTTTCAACTTTGTGGGGGTTTGGCATCCCAACCCTTGTGTTGTTCAAGGGCCAACTGTAGTTCATACTATAAAAATTCTAATACAATAAGGAATAATTGTGCATTGCTTTTGTTGGTGACTGTCTTGAGGGGTGATTATATTTTGAAGAATTTAAATGTGTGCAATCAGTAATCCATTAATTCAAAACTATTTCATAGAGGTCCTATAACTGGGTACCTACAGTACCCATAAACTGCTATAAAATACACGGAAGGTCTTCCACCTACTTTTTCAAAACTTTTACATATTAACAAAAGAAGACAAAAAATAATGTTAACACAATGTGATAAAAGTTATAAAAGGAGACTATAGTGTAGTATTAAAACAGAGAGTAGGGCATTTTACCTCTCAGAAAGGATCTAGAAAGCTGCCAGAGAAGGTGATATACCTAGTCTGATGTTTGATGTGTTTATTTAACCATGAACCAGAATGGGTTGAAAAAGAGTGAGATTATTCTTGGTAGCGAAGCAGCTCAGCACAAAAGTGTGCAATAGGAAAACCGAACTTTTTCAGAGGCAAATTTGCCCATATAATCATGGGACCAAGTACCATTGCACAATGGTTGTGAACAGGTCTAGAGATTATTTGGAGCCTAGATTTGGTAACAGAGCAATGAGACCTGGTATGGAATTTAGAGATATCTTTCAAGCCATTGAAAATGGCTAAAATATTTTGGATTTGCTTTTATGTTTATATATGTGCTTTAAAAAATAAACAGTATGGGACCCCTGGGTGGCTCAGTTGGTTAAGCGGCTGCCTTCGGCTCAGGTCATGATCCCAGCATCCTGAGATCGAGTCCCACATCGGGCTCCTTGCTCGGCAGGGAGCCTGCTTCTCCCTCTGCCACTGCCTGCCACTCTATCTGCCTGTGCTTGCTCGCTCTCTCTCCCTCTCTCTCTGACAAATAAATAAATTAAAAAAATAAATAAATAAACAGTATGAGTCTTTTAAAAAAATTATCTATAATTTCATTATCCAGAAAAACCACTGAATATATTCTGTAGTGTTTTCTTCCATTATTTACACATTTATAAAATTTTTATTGTATTTCAATTTTGTAGCCAGTCGTTTTAACTTAATATTATTCTGTGATTATTTTCCAGTGTCACTGAACAATTTTTTAAAGATTTTATTTATTTATTTGATAGAGAGAGAAAGAGAGAATGAGGAGCAGGGGGAGGGGCAGAGAGAGAGGGAGAAGCAGAGGCCCCACTGAGCAGGGAGCCCAAGACAAGACTCTATCTCAGGACCCTGAGATCATGACTGGAGCCAAAGGCTAGATGATTAACTGACTGAGCCAACCAGGTGCCTCTCATTGACTAATTTTTGACAACATGATCTCTAATGAGTGACCAATATTACATCAAATGCACCCATTCATTGTTTTTTTAATTCAGCCATTCATTTACTGTTAATGGTTGGGTTGTTCTAAATGCTTGGCAATTGCCATCCATATTTATACATCTTCCAGTGTATTTTTATGCCTTTAAGATACATTCCAATAGGGGCACCTGGGTGGCTCAGTGAATTAACCCTCTGCCTTCGGCTCAAGTCATGATCTCAGGGTCCTGGGATCGAGCCCCACGTCGGGCTCTCTGCTCAGCAGGGAGCCTGCTTCCCCCCTCTCTCTCTGCCTGCCTCTCTGCCTGCTTCTGATCTGTCTGTCAAAATAATAAATAAAATCTTTTTTAAAAAAAGATACAGTCCAGTAAATTAAATTGCTGAGTCAAAATAAATCCTGCGGAAGCTACTTTTTACACATTTTTACATTTGTTTCCACAAAAATTGTGCTAATTAACATCCTCCTCCCTTGCTCCAGTAGCAGTGTAAAATATTCTGGTTTTTTGTAGGTTTATCAATGGGACAAATTATTTGCTTTTATGAGTAATCTCTGTGGGTTTTGTAATAAACTAAAATTTTAATAGTCATTTCTATAAATAAACCTTGTTAAATAATCTTTCTTTATTTTTTAAAATAAAAGTCCGCTGAAAAAATGTTGGAGAATATAGAGAAATGGAAGAAAAGTTATTTCCTATAATCAATGACTACTAACATCTTGGCATATGACCTTCCAGTTGTGTTTTTATTTTAACACATAATGTATTATTTGCTTCAGGGGTACAAGTCTGTGAATCACCAGCCTTACACAATTCACATTACTCACCATAGCACCTACCCTCCATCATGTCCATGGCCCAGCCACCCTATCCCTCCCCCGACCACCACCACCCAGCAACCCTCAGATTATTTCCTGAGATTAAGAGTCTCTTATGGTTTGTTTGGTCTTATGGTTTCGTTTCATTTTTTTCCCTCCCTTCTCCCCACAACTCTCCGCCCTGCCGCTCAAATTCCTCATATCAAAGATACCATATGATATTTGTCTTTCTCTGATTGACTTATTTAGCTCAGCATAATACCCTCTAGTTCCATCCATGTCATTGCAAATGCAGGATTTTGGGTTTTTTGATGGCTGCAGAGTATTCTGTTGTATACTTATATACCAGATCTTCTTTACCCATTCATCTGTTGATGGACATCTAGGTTCTTTCCATAGTTTGACTATTGTGGGCATTGCTGCTATAAGCATTTGGGTGCCCGTGCTCCTTTGGATCGCTACATTTGTATCTTTAGGGTAAATACCCAGTAGTGCCATTGCTGGGTCATAGGGTAGCTCTATTTTCAACTTTTTGAGGAACCTCCATACTGTTTTCCACAGGGAATGCACCAGATTGCATTTCCACCAACAGTATAGGAGGGTTCCCCTTTCTCCACATCCTCGCCAACATCTGTCGTTTCCTGTCTTGCTAGTTTTAGCCATTCTGACCGGTGTGAGGTGGTATCTCACTGTGGTTTTGACTTTATTTCCCTGATGGTGAGTGATATTGGGCACTTTTTCATGTGTCTGTTAGTCATTTGGATATCTTCTTTGCAGAAATGTCTGTTCATGTCTTCTGCCCATTTCTTGATTGGAGTATTTGTTCTTTGGGTGTTGAGTTTGATAAGTTCTTTATAGATTTTGGATACTAGCCCTTTATCTGATGTGTCATTTGCAAATATCTTCTCCCATTCTGTCAGCTGTTTTTGGATTTTGTTGACTGTTTCCTTTGCTGTGCAAAAGCTTTTGATCTTGATGAAGTCCCAATAGTTCATTGTTGCCCTTGCTTCCCTTGCCCTTGGCGATGTTTCTAGGAAGAAGTTGCTGCAGCTGAGGTCAAAGAGGTTGCTGCCTGTGTTCTCCTCAAGGATTTTGATAGATTCCTGTCTCACATTGAGGTCTTTCATCCATTTTGAGTCTATTTTTGTGTGTGGTGTAAGGAAATGACCCAGTTTCATTCTTTTGCATGTGGTTGTCCAATTTTCCCAACACAATTTGTTGAAGAGACTGTCTTTTTTCCATTGGACATTCATTTCTGCTTTGCCGAAGATTAGTTGACCATGGAGTTGAGGGTCCATTTCTGGACTCTCTATTCTGTTTCATTGATCTATGTGTCTGTTTTTGTGCCAGTACTATACTGTCTTGATGATTACAGCTTTGTGATGGAGCTTGAAGTATGGAATTGCGAGGCCACTTACTTTGGTTTCTTTTTCAACATTCCTCTGGCTATTTGGGATCTTTTGTGGTTCCATATAAATTTTAGGATTATTTGTTCCATTTCTTTGAAAAAAACTTATTGGTATTTTGATAGGGCTTGCATTAAGTGTGTAGATTGCTTTAGGTAGCATAGACATTTTCATATTTGTTCTTCCAATCCATGAACATGGAGCGTTTTTCCATTTGTGTCTTCCTCAATTTCTTTCATGAGTACTTTATAGTTTTCTGAGTACAGATTCTTTGCCTCTTTGGTTAGGTTTATTCCTAAGTATCTTATGGTTTGGGGTGCAATTGTGAGTGGGATTGACTCCTTAATTTCTCTTTCTTCTGTCTTGCTGTTTATGTATAGAAATGCAACTGATTTCTGTGCATTGATTTTATATCCTCACACTTTACCGAATTCCTGTATGAGTTCTAGCAGTTTTGGAGTGGAGTCTTTGGGTTTTCCACATAAAGTTTCATATCATCTGCAAAGAATGAGAGTTTGACTTCTTCTTTGCTGATTCAGATGCCTTTTATTTTGTTTTGTTGTCTGATTGCTGAGGCTAGGACTTCTAGTACTATGTTGAATAGCAGTGGTGATAGTGAACAGCCCTGCTGTTTTTTCTTGATCTTAGGGGGAAAGCTTTCAGTTTTTCCCTATTAAGAATGATATTCACTGTGGGTTTTTCAGAGATGGCTTTAATGATATTAAGGTACGTATTCTATTCCTAAACTGTGAAGAGTTTTGATCAAGAAAAGATGCTGTACTTTGTCAAATGCTTTTTTAACATCTATTGAGAGTAGCATATGGTTCTTGTTCTTTCTTTTATTAATGTATTGCATCACATTGATTGATTTGCAGATGTTGAACAAACCTTGCAGCCCAGGAATAAATCCCACTTGGTCTTGTTGAATAATCCTTTTAAGGTACTGTTGGATCCTATTGGCTAGTATTTTGGTGAGAATTTTTGCATCTGTGTTCATCAAGGATATTGGTCTGTGATTCTCCTTTTTGATGGGGTCTATGTCTAGTTTTGGGATCAAGGTAATGCTGGCCTCATAAAATAAGTTTGGAAGTTTTCCTTCCATTTCTATTTTTTGGAACAGTTTCAGGACAATAGGTATTAATTCTTCTTTAAATGTCTGGTACAATTCCCCTGGGAAGCCATCTGGCCCTGGGCTGTTGTTTGTTGGGAGATTTTTGATGACTGCTTCAATCTCCTTACTGGTTATGGGTCTGTTCAGGGGTTCTATTTCTTCCTGGTTCAGTTTTGATAGTTTGTATGTCTCTAGGAATGCATCTATTCTTCCAAATTGTCAAATTGGCCTGTGTATAGTTGCTCATAATATGTTCTTATAATTTTTTGTACTTCTTTGCTGTTGGTTGCGATCTCTCCTCTTTCATTCATGAATTTATTAACTTGGGTCCTTTCTCTTTCTTTTTTTTGATATATCTGGCCAGGAGTGTATCAATCTTATTAATTCTTTCAAAGAACCAGCTCCTAGTTTCATTGATCTGTGCTACTGTTCTTTTGGTTTCTATATCACTGGTTTCTTCTCTGATCTTATTTCTCTTCTCCTGTTGGGTTTAGGCTTTCTTTGCTGTTCTTTCTCCAGCTCCTTTAGGTGTAGTGTTAGGTTGTGTACTTGAGACCTTTCTTGTTCCTTGAGAAAGTCTTGTAGCTATATACTTTCTTCCTAGGACCAATTCTGTGTCCCAAAGATTTTGAACAGTTGTGTTTTCATTTTCATTTGTTTCCATTATTTTTAAAAATTCTTTAGTTTCCTGGTTGACTGATTCATTCTTTAGTAGGATGCTCTCTAGCCTCCATGTATTTGAGTTCTTTCCAACTTTCCTCTTGTGGTTGAGTTTTAGTTTCAAAGCATTGTGGTCTGAAAATACGCAGGGAATGATCCCAATCTTTTGTTACTGGTTGAGACCTGATTTGTGACCCAGGATATGATCTATTCTGGAGAATGTTCCATGTGCACTAAAGAATGTGTATTCTATTGCTTTGGGATGAAATGTTCTAACTATATCTGTGATGTCCATTTGGCTCAGTGTTTCATTTAAAGCCTTTATTTCCTTGTTGATCTTTTGCTCAGATGATCTGTCCATTTCAGTGAGGGGGGGGTGTCAAAGTCCCCTACTATTATTGTATCATTGTCCATGTGTTTCTTTGATTTTGTTATTAATTGGTTTATATAATTGGCTGCTCCTATATTAGGGGCATAGATATTTAAAATTTTTGTCATATCTTCTTGTTGGACAGACACTTCAGGTATGATATAGTGTCCTGCCTCATCTCTTATTATAGTCTTTGTCTTAAAATCTAATTTGTCTAATATAAGGGTTGCCACCCCAGTTTTCTTTTGATGTCCATTAGCATGGTAAATTTTTTTCCATCCTCTCACTTGAAATCTGGAGGTGTCTTTGGGTCTAAAATGAGTTTCGTGCAGACAGCATATTGATGGGTTTTGGTTTTTTTTTTTTTAATCCATTCTGATACCCTATGGCTTTTGACTGGGGCATTTAGCCCATGTACATTCAGAATAACTATTGAAAGATATGAATTTAGTGTCATTGTATTGCCTATAAGGTGACTGTTACTATATATTGTCTCTGTTCCTTTCTGGTTTGTTACTTTTAGGCACTCTCTTTGCTTAGAGGACTCCTTTCAATATTTCCTATAGCGCTGGTTTGGTGTCTGCAAATTCTTTTAGTTTTTGTTTGTCCTGGAAACTTTTTATCTCTCCTTCTATTTTCAATGACACCTTAGCTGGATATAGTATTCTTGACTGCATGTTTTTCTAGTTTGGTGCTCTGAATATATCATGCCAGTTCTTTCTGGCCTGCCAGGTCTCTGTGGATATGTCTGCTGCCAATCTAATATTTCTACTGTTGTATGTTAGACCTCTTGTCCCAAGCTGCTTTTAGGATGTTCTTTTGTCACTGAGATTTGTAAATTTTACTATTAGATGATGGGGAGTGGACCTATTTTTATTGATTTTGAGGGGGCCTCTCAGTGCCTCCTGGATGTTGACACTTGTTCCCTTTGCCAAATTAGGGAAATTCTCTGCTATAATTTGCTCCAATATACCTTCTGCCCCTATCTTTCTTCCTTCTTCTTCTGGGATCCCAATTATTCTAATATTGTCTTGTCTTATGGTATTATTTATCTCTCAAATTCTCCCCTCATGGCCCAGTAGTTCTTTGTCTCTCTTTTCTTCAGCTTCTTTATTCTCCATCATTTGGTCTTCTATATCACTAATTCTCTCTTCTGCTTCATTTATCCTCGCAGTAAGAGCCTCCATTTTTTATTGCACCTCATTAATAGCTTTTTTTATTTCAACTTGGTTAGATTTTAGTTCTTTTATTTCTCTAGAAAGGGATTCTCTAGTATCATCTATGCTTTTTTCAAGCCAAGCTAGTGCCTTGATAATCGTCATTCTGAACTCTAGTTCTGACATATTACTAATGTTCATACTGATTAGGTGCCTAGCCATCATTACCGACTCTTGTTCTTTTTTTTGAGGTGAGTTTTTCTGCCCTGTCATTTTATCCAGTTAAGAATAGATGAATGAGAGAACAAAATACTAAAAGGGTAGCAATGACCCCAGAAAAATATACACTAACCAAATCCAAAGAGACCTGAAACTGGGGGGAGAAGAAAGGAGAAAAAATATATACATATGTGTGTGTATATACATATACATATACGTACACACACATGTATATATTTTTTCTCCTTTCTTCATATATATATATATATATATATATATATATATATATATATGACTGGTGAATATAACAAGGCACACACACTTGATTTTGGTATTTGTATTTTGGTCTGTTAGAAGAAACTGCCTCCCAAAATTTTAAAGAAAGAAAAACTTATATACAAAAATAAGGGTAAACACAATGAAGGGATGGAATATGAATGTAAAGATGAAAATTTAAAAATATTCTAAAAAAGGAATTGATAATATAAGAAGTTGATTGAAAAAAGAAAAAAAAGAAAAGAATGTGATCAGGCTGGAGAATAGAACAAAGCCATGTGCTAGATTTAGGGTATATTTTGATCTTTTAGAAGAAATTGTCCCAAAATATATCAGGAAATTTTAAAGAAAAAAAAACTATATGTATACAAAAAAAAAAAATGTTAAATAGAATGAAGAGGTAGAATATGACTATAACAATGAAAATTTTAAAAGATTTTTAAAAATTGTATTGATAAGATAAAATAGTTTAAAAATGTCAAAATAGTAAAGAGGAATAATTTAAAAAATAGAATAAGAGAAACAAAATATAAAAATTTAACTTTGAAATACTAAAGAATCATGGGGAAACAGCTGTGAATTCTATGTGCTGTAATTCTGTAGCTCTGAAGTTTTGCAGTTCTCATTGATCAGCGAACTTAGTCTTGGCTGGATATTCTTTTTGATCTTTTGGGGGAGGAACCTATTGTACTGATTCTCAAATGTCTTTTTCCAAGGTGGAATTGAACCACCCTTGCCAGGGGCCAGGCTAAGTGGCCTGGTTCAGAGAGCGAATCTGCTCAGGTTCGCTCTTGATAGCTTTTGTTCCCTAAGTGCTTTCCATAGAGCTTTGGAGGATAGGAATGAAGACAGCAGCCTCCCAGTCTCCAGCCCAGAGGAGCTGGGAGCTAGGGCCCCACTCATCAGTGCACCTTCAGAGAAAAACAGTCAATCCTTCCCATCTCCCTTGTCTCCAGCCACACTCTGAACTCATCTAGCCTGTGACTGAACATTTTTATCTCTGGTGCTTGGTCCCATTTGGAGTCCCCAAACCCAGCAGATTCCTGCCACAAGCTCCCATGCCACTCCTCCCAGAGGAAGAAGGTGAGTCTCCCTGGATCTGCCCCTTATGGGGTCTGTGCTCAAAGAGCAGTGGCCCAACTGTATCCCAGATCATGGTTTAAGGTAACCCCAAGCTGAGAGCCCACTTCTCAGCTCTGTCTTTGCAGCCGGCTTCCCTGCTCCAATACCTGGGAGCTCTGCTACACTCAGACACCCCTGGTCTTTCTGTGACCCTACGGGTTCTGAGACCATCCTGTCCCCGAGAGGGCTCCACCCCCCTGCTTAACCTCTGGAGTGATGTCCTTCAGTGGAGCAGACTTCTAAAAGTTCTGATTTTGTGCTTCTCTGCTCCACTGCTTGCTGGGAGCCCGCCCCTCCCCCTGTGGTATTTCTTCCTGTATGTCTCCTCAGATTCACTTCTCCGCATGTCCTACCTTCCAGAAAATGGTTGTTTTTCTGTTCCTACAATTGCTGCTCTTCTTTTCTTTGATCTCCTGTTGAATTTGTAGGAGTTCAGAATGGTTTGATAGCTATCTATCTGAACTCTTGGGAACTGATGATATTTAAGTCTCTTAATCCTCCACCATCTTGTTCCTCCTACTCTTCCAGTTCTTAATATTCTAAATGTATTTAACAAAATTGAGACTTTATTGTATTTGGACTTACTTGTATTTTCACTTTAATATACATCTCGTAGAGCAAGTGGGATATCAGCATTGATTAGACTTTAGAACATGGCTTGTAAGAACTTCATAACTTTCCCTGGTATGAGTGGGCTGTTACCAATCTCCATTTCTATCTTGGACTTTAGGTTGGCTTTTATATTTCATCTTCACATGAGCATTTTCTTTTTTGCATGAGCAGTTTTGTATACCTCTGTGCATACCTTGAATTAAATTCTAAGACAAATTGTAAAAAATAGAAATGTTGAGTAAAAGGATTTGAACATTTTTTATGACTTTTAATTCACATTGCAAAGTTGTGTTCCAAAAAAGCTGCACCTGTGAGTAGTGAATGAGAGGACTTGTTTTACAGCATTAAGAATGATCAGTATTTTAATTTTTCCTACTTGACAGATAACAACAGCTTTGTATTTGAATTTGCCTTTCTTTGATTATTTATAATGTTAAATATTACTTTATGTCTTATAGGCAATATTTATTTTTGTCATATTTGGAGGATCTGGTGCTCTTATTGGTGATGGTCAAAGTCTTTTTCTGTACCATTAAGATATTAACCGTTTATCCATTGTATTTATTCATATATTCCTCTTTAACTCAATATTTCATATTTCTGAGTTACTAAATTTTCCATCTTTACTGGCTATAGTACATCTTTGAGTATGTTTTTCAGGGCACAAACAGGGATTCTTTCTGAGCTCTTGCCTAATTCAAATATCCTTCCTGCTCCCATCACATGTGAATGACATCTTGGCGGTACATGGAATTCTTAAGCTACAAGCTTTCCCTCACAAATTTGCAGTGTCTTCTGATACACAGTGTAATAAAGAAGAGTATGTGTGTGTGGTGGTTAGTTTTATATCAGTTTGACTAGGCCATGGAGTACCCAGATATTTGGACAAATGTTACTCTGGGTGTTTCTGTGAGGATGTTTTTGATGAGACTAACATTTGAATTGGTATATTGAGTAAACCAGATTGCCCTCCCTGGTGTGGGTGAGTCTCATCTTATCAGTTGAAGGTATGAATAAAACAAAAAGGCTTATCACCTTCCAAGTAAGAGAGAATTCTGCCTGACTGCCTTCAAAATGGAACATTGGCTTTCTGTCACCTTCATAATCATGTACTCCACTTCCTTTCAAGTTTTCCTCCTTCTTTTGGTAGATAGATAGATAGACAGACAGATAGACAGATAGATGATAGATAGATGATAGAGGATAGAGATAGATTTTGTTTCTCTGGAGAACCCTGACTAATATGTCATGTTACCTAGAATTTTTTTTCTCTGTTTCCATGGTTATAGAATTTGTTTCATTTATGAAATTTGCAAATGTAATCATGATACCTGGGTGTCATGTCTTTTTTTTTTTTTTTCAGTCATTCTCTTTGGAACGCATGATCCTACTAGAGAGGAAGTAGAAGGATCTACATGGTAGCTGTTCTCTGTGGAGTATAGTGCAAGGAAGGTCATCTGCTAGGAGTAAGGAGGATGGTATTGAGGATTTTAAAATCTGTGAGTCAGTACTAGGTCTTTAAAGTATACTTACTGATGTCTGTATCTGTCAATCCATTTCTGTTGGTTACAACACTCCTACTCTCCTAGCTTGGTCTTGACCTTCCACTGCTTGGATTGAGACGTGACCTTCAACATGAACTGCAATCCTTCACATTCAGCAATTAATAATTGCTTTTCATATTTGTTTTTCAACAAAATAATTGTTTTTCAAATAATTTTTCATATACGTAGGTCCTCTTTAGCTAGACTGGAGCACAGGAATTAATTTATATTCACCTTTCATTTAGTAGACTTTTGGTAATATTTGTTCTCTGATTTAAATTGAAAAGTCCAGCAAGTATTACTCACATGGCAAAAATACACTTGTATATTTTTAAAACACAAACCTTCTTTAGATCACTGTTGATGATAATCAAAATAAACTCCTGCTCTAGGCTGATCATCAGGCTTTGTCTTTATATAGAGAGAGATAGATATATGTATATAGATATACGAATTTGTTACAGACAAGGAGAACATAAAAATAAAGTCATATTGAAAAATGTACCTATTCTAACATAAGTGTTTTTGAGTGATTTTGTTAGAAATATAAGGGAACATACAATTAGTCCATTGACACTGTAATTCCACAGTTGAAGAATTCTGCATGATTCCCTACAACTTCACTTACCAATAAATGATTAATAACAACTACTGTGTGTCAGGCACTGCGTTATGCAAAATGTATCAGTAATCTTATACATGTAAATTTTTACATTTATGACACACAATTATGCTACCTGCACAATATATAATAAAATTACATGTTCTTGTACTTAATTTAGTGTTCTTTCAGTTAGAATAAAATTACTGTTTTCTGTAAATGATACTATGCTTCAAGATTACTAGAGACTTAAGCAGCTATAATCACTATAACTCTTAACTCACCTAAGCCATCTCTTGTAGTTTCTCTTCTCATTTTGTGCAGGCTACTTTTACATAATCACTACTCTCATATAATGTACAGTATAATCCATAAGAAGTACATGTGTATGCATATATCAATTCATATCCACACTCTTGGGAAAACTCTGAGGTCCTCCATAATTCTATAGCTATCAAAATTCTGTGCACCCGCAATGCCCTATATTCCTGAGCTGTCCATTCTTACATTTCCTCATATTTATTCAACTTATTTTTGTCTACCCACTTTCCACCTCACTTCTGAGGGTCTATAGGCAGCATCTATCTGTTTCACACCTACTGACTTTTATGCAATCATCAGTCATTCCACCTGTCAGTCAACAAATATTTCCTGCAAGCCATGCACATTAACTCGGTTTAGAGAAATCAGTAAAGCTTAGTCTTTTTTCTCAAGAACATCCAAAGATAGTCACACTGGGGATTAGGAATTTGGGCTTCAACATATGAATTTATGGGGACACAATTCAGTCAACAACAGGTTATAAAAATCCTTACCATAATTTTGTTACTATAACTAGATTAGTCTTAGTTAGCTTTGAATAGCTTTAAGTTTGCAAGAAAAGGAATGTGCAATTATTAAATAGTACCTAGAATTCAAAATAACACTAAGTATTTTAAACTACCAGCCTTCTAGATAAATTTGCTAAGCAGGCCCTACTCATTTTCTGAAGCTCATATGCAGGGTCTCAGTCAGAATTATTGGTCTTTTTATTCAAAAATGGGATTTTTAAAATATTTTATTTCTTTATTTGAGAGAGAGAGAGCACTTGAGAGAGAGCAAGCATGAGTGGAGGGGCAGAGGCAGAGGGAGAGAGAGAAGCAGGCTCCCTGCTATGCAGGGAGCCTGATGTGGGGCTCAATCCCAGGACCCTGAGATCATGACCTGAACCAAAGGCAGACGCTTGACCAACTGAGACCACCCAGGTGGTCTCAAAAATAGTTTTTGATAGAATTTCCATGGCCATGATTGATGGATTTGAAAATGTAACACTGCAGCTAGACTGGCTCCATACTGTGGCAGAGTCACTATGGCACGAGAACGTCCCAAGGATCTGAGATAGAGACTTTCCTACCCTCCTTCCACCTCTGCCCTAAGTACAGGAGTCCACGTGTAGCACACTGGACACTGCCTGGTTTTCCAGGCTGGAGTGCCTGTTGAGGATCTCTAGGAAAGCTCATATCAAGAAAATGTGCACATTTGCAGCCTCTTGTTCAGAGTCAAATAGTGGTTTTTTTAAATTTTTATTTTTTTATTTTTTGTCAGAATGAGAGACAGAGCACAAGCAGGGGGAGCAGTAGGCAGAAGGAGAAGCAGGTTCCCCACTGAGCAAGGAGCCCAATGTGGGGTTCAATTTCAGGACCATGGGAACATGACTTCAGCTGAAGGTAGATGCTTGGCAGACATTTAATCAACTGAATCACCCAGGTATCCCCAGAGTCAAATAGTTTCTTAATCCAACATAAACTATGAAATGTCCATGCTCATTAGGTGTTGTAAGTAGACTCTGATTGCCTCACTCTTGTGTTCTTTCTTATGGACATTTTGTGATTAATTGTCTTACATCCCATAATAGGATCATTTATTTATTTATTAAAAACCTCCAAAGGTAACTTATTAATAAGGAATTGTGCCATTGTGACCCACAGTTCAATCCACCCACAGTTAGGAGTAGCAAATATGCTCTTCTTTGACACACTAGGATGTTGAAATTCATCTTAACGTGGGCCAAACATGCTGGGAAACCAAACAAAATGACACATAGTAGACTCAAGTTTGTCAGGCCACCCAAATGAGGAGGGAAAAAAGGCATATCAAACTTAAGGAATATGTAAACTCCTTTACAAAAATATAAATCTCGCATGCTTCACTATATACTTAAATTCTTTTCTCATGTTATTTAATTATATGTAGACATAAATGTGTATATAAACCCCTAAGGTTTATATCTTGAATTCATCTATAAAACTAGTAAAAAAATACTAATTAAATACAAAGAAAAAATACATCAATAAAACTAAAATTGAAATA